>CAJHNH020000411.1:176315-273815 GCA_905116865.2 Candidula unifasciata | reverse complement strand
GGGAGCAGTGAATCCACATCACTCGTCAGAATGACAGATTTTGGGGAGCAGTGAATCCACATCACTCGCCAGAATGACAGATTTTGGGGAGCAGTGAATCCACATCACCCGTCAGAATGACAGACTTTGGGGGCAGTGAATCCACATTACCCGTCAGAATGACAGACTTTGTGGGTTAAGATCGGCATAGCAAAACCCGACACTGACACCAGACATATCACATGACTTGTTAATCAACATAAAACCACCAGACGCTGATGTTCATACTGAGAGAAGGATCTGAGCACTTATGGACATGTCGGGAGTGCAATGATGATAATCCAAATAACCAACTAAGTTTCGGTGCTATTAATAATGTTGCTGGGCTTAAACAGCTTTTCTAGTGTAAAGTTCTCTTGTCTGTTATATTCGATTTTTTTTTTTTTTTTTTTAATAATATCTTGATCAGTTCTCTATTCTTCGAAAACGTAAAGGTCACTTTTCCACGTATTTTAGTGTGTTGGGAACTGACTGACTGATTTTCTACCCCACCAGGACATCACACAAGCGATAAACACCCGATGACACAAAGTGCCACCATGCGGATGAGGATCACCGTGGAGAGGTCCCAGAAACCGCGTTCAGACAATTGGTCATATATATGGCCTGCCTATATTGCGGCCCCTGGCAAAAGCCAGAGTGGGGCTTCAAATAACAAAAAATTTCGTCGTTAGTGAGAAGGAAAGATTTCTAATTTCTTTCCCTGCTAATTTTGAACGTCAATTGCTGTTATTGTATTTATTTATTCAGGGCCAATTTGTTGGAATATGACGTGGCACTGAATTTAACCAGATACCTGAAAAAAGAACTGAGTTACATTCCCTGGCAAGCCTTTGTCCACTCCATCGAGTTCATCAAGGGTATGATGGCCAATAGAGCGGCCTATGTTCAGCTGCAGGTGAGTCGCTGACACACTCAGTGGGGTGGCTTTCTTTTGTCCTTGTCTGTTGTTTGTCCATTACCTAATATACTATCGACAGACTTTGACTGGCAAACTCAGTCGACAAAATAAAAGCTAAAACCAATAATAGCTAAGTTGAATGTTTGTCAAAGTTTTTTTTTTTTTTTTTTTTTGACGTCCTGGATTTTTCAATTAATGTGCTTCCCATTCCACTGCCTGTTTTGTAATTTTTCCTCCGTGCATTTTATGTTATCACAGTCGACTTCGTTGCAAAACTGGGCACTTCCATGCGCGCTTAGAGACGAGACGAGAGAAAAGACAAGAGCGACACAGAAAGTCAGAAAAGAAGAGTCGATATTGAGGAGAATAAACGGGAGAGAAGACAAGAATGACACAGAATGTTAGAACAGAATAAGCGATATTGAAGAAATTTAACAGAAGAGATGACAAGCGCGACACAGGCAAAGTCAGAACAGAAGAGTCGATACTGAAGAGTCGATACTGAAGAAATTTAACAGAAGAGATGACAAGCGCGACACAGGCAAAGTCAGAACAGAAGAGTCGATACTGAAGAAATTTAACAGGAGAGAAGACAAGCGCGACACAGGCAAAGTCAGAACAGAAGAGTCGATACTGAAGAAATTTAACAGTAGAGAAGACAAGCGCGACACAGGCAAAGTCAGAACAGAAGAGTCGATACTGAAGAAATTTAACAGGAGAGAAGACAAGCGCGACACAGGCAAAGTCAGAACAGAAGAGTCGATATTAAAGAGATGACACGGGAGAGAAGACAAGAGCGACAAGGAAAGCCAGAAAACGTCGATATTGACGAGATTAAACTAGAGAGAAGACACGAGCTTTGAGAAGGTCACGGGCCACTATGAAGTCTGTGGTGCGAGACATATCTTCATCTGTTCCGTACGGCGTGGTCTTCATTGGAATGCCAGCTGGCCCAATTTGGGATCTCTTGACTGCGTGTAGAGAATGTTGAATTTAAAATCTACATCACAGCACTCGTAACACTCCAATAAGTGCTTAGTCCCCATCTTCAGCAGCAAGCGAAGAGTTCCAATTCCGATGGTACCAGTAACTGTCTAATGTATATCCGCCTCATATTTTCCCTGAGTGTTGAGTGTCGGCCAGATGCCCTGGTAACTCCTCGCAGCGCCATTCTCCTGAGACTGTAATGATCTATCCGCGCCTTCGCACTGCCCCCCCCCCTTTCCCAAAGGGTCTCATAATATCTAACTTGTCATACATCAGTTCACCACCAAATGGTACACAGCCAGCTAGTGTGTCTGCCTGCTCATTTCCCAACACATCTGCATGACCTGGAGAGAGAATGTCTGTAGCATACGTTTAGTATTCTGTGATGCCTATCCACATGGACAAAGTTCTGGATCCTCAGTCGTGAATTTCTTGTATAGATGGCTGCAAAGTCCGTCCAGTAGGCGGTCTAAATATAATGGTCTGTAATGAAGCTAGTAGCGATGACCAGTTCTTTCTGTCATCAACTCAGTGAGTAGAGAGTAAGCAGAAACTTAATATCATAATGAAACTGATATATCATTCTAATCAGGCATCATAAACAACATTCGCTGCCTGCGAGAGGGTCGAAACATCGAAGATCACCATCATCATATCCCCTCGGCGTAGGCGATCGTGCGTCTCCACAGATCACGACTCCTGCTTGCCTGGAACAGCTCTCTTGATGTTATTCCTCCATGCCATTGTTTCAGAATTGCCTCTCTTGGTCTGCCTCTACCCCTTTTTCCACTGATCTTTTCAGTTGTCACGATGTTCTCGAATATCTTTTTTCTCATTATGTGGCTAAAGAACAGTGTTTGTCTCTTTCTTATTGTTGTATATAGAGATCTACTTTCTTTAGCTTCTTTCAAGCAATCGTTGTTAGTTACTCTGGCCGTCCAAGGTATTCGTAACATTCGTCTCAGAAAAACATCTCTATTGCTTCCAAATGCTTCCTAATTAAATGGTATGATAGGATCACTAATACTGAGCTTTCAGAGAGAACTAAATAAGTTACAGACAATCGAGAGGTGAAGAAAACACGCTAACGCTGGAAAACCTCAGAATAAAACGATAAGAATGTCTTTGCACTTGAACCCACACGGACATATAAAAAAGGCAGACACACACGTAAACAAAACATGGAGAAGAGAGCTACCGAGCGAAGTTAAAAGGGAGAAGAGGAGACTAGAGAGCTGAATGTAATAGCAAACCTTTAGAATGACTCTATGGGAATTGGACATAAAGGGTAGATGATGATGATGAAGAAGAAGAAGAAGAAGAAGAAGAAGAAGAAGAAGAAGAAGAAGAAGAAGAAGAAGAAGAAGAAGAAGAAGAAGAAGAAGAAGAAGAAGAAGAAGAAGAAGAAGAAGAAGAAGAAGAAGAAGAAGAAGAAGAAGAAAAAGAAGAAAAAGAAAAAGAAAAAGAAGAAGAAGCAGAAGAAGCAGAAGCAGAAGCAGCAGAAGCAGAAGCAGAAGCAGAAGAAGAGAGAACATAGTTCAGCAAATTAAAACAATACAATATGAATTTATGGGGGAAAAAGTTTTTAACCTTGGCTCCCAGGTCGACCCAGTACCCTGCAGTCCCAGGAAGTAAAGGCGGCCGGCGTGATGCTGACCACATCACCCATTTGTGCCGATTGGTCTATAAAATAAAGGTCTAGCCCTATATACCCTATAGCCAGAAGGCGTGAAAATGAGTCCTTTACTTTTACTTTACTCTGGTCTCCCTTCTTTCGTTCATCATTTTATTCATACATCAAGTAATAGTAAACATTATGATTAGCATCAAAATATCCACTACAAGTATATTTCTGACTACAATAAACCGAGGTAGTTGTAATAAATCTTGGAAAAATGTGCGCCATTTCTAAAATATTGTTGTCTTCTATGGGGGCAGATAATCTGTGCTCTATTTCACCATCTCCCACTAGAGCGGTTGGTGAAACGAACCCGCGACCTTCGGATCGCGAAGCAAACGATTCGACCACTTCGCGTAATATGGTACTTCGGTATACCAGGTGCAGTACCGGGTGCAGTGCCGGGAAGTAAAAGCGGCCGGCATGATGCTGACCACATTACCCATCTTGTGCCGATTGGTTTTTAAAATGTAGGTCTAGCCCTATAGGCCCTATACGCCTAAAGTCGGGGAAAAGGGACTTTACTATAAAGTGTGACATGGGCCCATAGATCTGAAAGGGATTAGGACTCATGCAGAACTACCAGTGTATATAACTTAAGTGGTTCATACAAGGTAACTGATGACCCCTGCTCATATGTGGTAAGATTGGACCCATTGAGTGTGAGCCCTCTCTTCCAAAGTTCACTTGAACCCTTTTTTCTTCTGTCAGCATTACATTCAAGAACTGGTGGCGCCAGTGTTTGATGTCGTCTCGGCCTCCGACAAGGGAGAACTGCCTGAAAGGTAAGCCTTAGTTTGCCTCCTTTTGTGGCGCAAGTGTCAGTACGTTCTTCATGATGAAGCAGGGGTCGATCAAACAGGATGTAGCCCGTAGGAGTGTAGCGGTAGACGGGCAAATAAATACAAACTCAATGGGCTGCCTCTTGGGAGTCCCCAATGAAAGTATTTATGTAGTGTTTTCTCTTAATGTTTTTACTTTCTGGACTGTAGGGTGTCGTTGTTTATTCTTTCTTTTAGATACTTTTTTTTCATCACTTTTTTTTTCTTCAGCCTTTGAGCCATTGAGGTTCATTGGTGCAGATATCACCGGCCTCCATTCATCTCCTTGGTTGACCTTGTCTAGTTGGTGACTCGAAGTATTTGTACTTCTTCCTGTATATTATTTCTCCGCCGTCTTCTTGTTGGGTCTTCTTGTTGGGTCATGTGGTCTGCTCCCATTAAACTCTTTCATTTACGCAGTTTTTGTCTTTCTGTTGTCTGTCGTTCTCAACATTTGCCCCAACCATCGCAGTTGATTTGCCCGACTGATGCTTGTAATTGCTGGTGCTAGAAAGAGATTATTTAGTCTGAAAGTCTCTCTTTCTCTAATCAACTCATAAGGCTTATATGCTTTCATAGGCAATACATCTTCAATGCCTTGTACCAACCTTTGCAGCGGGCTGCTTCTGTCTTGTTTTCAAGAAACTGTATCTTCCATCGCTATTTTCTCCAGGTCACCATTTCATTATTATTGTCATAATTCGTCAGCTTTCAGAACAGACTGCTGTTTATTAGCCAATTCTCGGTTCGTTTTAGAGATGCGTAAAGTGGTACTCTTCGCCTTTATATACAAGTCTTCCCATTGGCTGTTGCCAGGGGCCCGAATTTAACCTAACGGTTGAACGGGGTTTCCGGGACCTCTCTACGGGTGATCCACATCCGCGTGGTGTCACTTTGTGTCACCAGGTGTTTATCGCTCTATGTGATGTCCTGGTGGGGTAAGATTTAATTACCTACTTACGTGTTCCCTTGTTTTTCCACATCGACGTGGTTGAGTACCTCAGATTTCAGCAACCTCTCAGTTTGTAAGAAACAATTTTACAGTTCTATCATAAAATGGAAGCTTGCACATGCAAAGTAAAAATGCATACGGCAGCTGTTAGTTGGAGCAGCACTAACAGTCCCTCACAATAACTGCAGCTTACTGTTGGCACGAAAGCCGTCATTTCCTCAGCAAAACTCACGCCATTCTGGGTGTAATCGTATCACCCACCATTTTAGCGCATATAACAACACGCCACGAGCACAACAACAAAATTCATTTCCACATGAAATCAAGAGCTCACAGTGTCGTGCTGAACATCAGAACCTTTGACTCCAAGTCCTGAAATCTGAAATTTGCGTCAGTAAAACAGCTGGAGAAAAATAACTTGTCAGAGCTTCTGCGGGCTGCCGACTATCGGCCATTTTGACCAGGAGTCCACCGGTTGTGAAGATATTCACATATTGTGTTGAAAAGATCATAAGGGGTGCAGGGTGAAAGGAGATAGCTCTTTTTAGCGCTGGTAGAATTCATTATCAGAAATGTTGTTTGTAATTGATAAATATGGCATGACGAGGAAGCATCGCTGCTACTGGGCTGCCACACGGGGAATCTAACCTACGTTATGGTAACTTTTGCTTCTGGTTTGTATGTTGTCCAGTGTGTCCTCCACTTCCTTCTATGAATACCCATCAGTACATGTTTTTCTAGTCTTTTTTGCCTTTCAGCGTCAGGTTTTTAAGAGCAGTAGGGTGCTAGCCATGGTATGTGTTGAATAAAGTAAAATTAAAGTAAAGATCCATTTTGACGCCTTTCAGACGCATCGGGCATATGGGAACAGCACCACATATTTTTACAGACAATCGGCACTAGATGGGTAATGTGGTTAGCATTACTTTCCCAGGAAATCCTTCCTGGTCCCCATTTTAGCCTGGATCGGCCTGCGACGGCCCATACAACGATAAAAATCCATGCGGCCAGCAGTGGTGTTTCGATCGCGGTAAGTTGGAATTACGAGTCGGACTCGCAACGCCTAAGCCACGGCCGCTGCCATATGTGTTGCATAAATACTTGTATTTACGGCCTCGGCTATTCCCATCTATCCATCTCTTGTGTGGTCGCCCTCTAGCTCTGCTTCCATTAGGTCTAAGTGGCAGGGCTCTCTGTGGTTCATTATGTCTTGTTAGTCCTGACTCATGACTGAACCATTTGACTTGTGGTCTCTTCTTCTTCTTCTTCTTCTTCTTCTCCTTGTACCTCAGCGAAGTGTCGATGGGGAAGAAGTAACGTTCGTTGATGGGCTCTGTCAAGAGCACTATTAAGACTGATGTTCATTTCTGTAAGGCTATTTTTAATGCCATCACTCCATGTTTTCCGAGGTGTTCCACTCGCTCTATACCTGTTGTAAGGTTTTTGTGTGGCTCGCTGTAGTAGATAGTACCAGGACATTCTTGTTAGGTGTCCAAACCACTTCATTGGTTGTTCTTTGATGACCTGTAAGACTGGCTTTATTCTTAACATTCGTCTGATTTCGTGATTTCGTATTCTGTTTTTCCTTGAAACTCCTGTAGCTCTTCTAAGGCATTTCGTCTCACAATTTTGCATTCATTACAGGATTTGTTATCTCTTGATGTAGTTTGTTTGAAACTGGTTCTGTCTTTCTTTTTGTTTATTATCAGTCTCTTATCGCCGTTTTCTTATCGCGATTGACAGTTTTGCTGATGGGTCAGTTTTCCGTCTGCATAAAGCAACTTGCCATGGAGATTTATGTTCTCATATCTTTAGGGTATCCTACTCAGAAATTCTGACTGTTCTGAGAGCGTTGTGCCGATTCGCTCATTTAAATAATGTCATTTCTGCGCGCATCTGACACTTTAGTGCTTCCTTCTACATGAGCGTGACAACATTTTTTCTGTCTCTAGAACGGCGAGTGGCTTCTGTTTACCAATAACTTCTACTTGGTTGGAAAAGGGGAAGGTGGGGGATGGGGAGGGGGTGTTGTTATTATCACCGGTCCAGGGTTAGTAGAATGGGCTCTCATGTGAGAAAACTGAGTTTGACCCTCTGTATGGATGGAGAATTACCTTCTCTCAGGGCAAAGTTAAAAGTTAGTTGCGTATCCTTTACAGGACGTTGCAGAACCAACCAAAACAGCTCCTGGCTGTTGTGTAGTTTCTCTAGACAATTTACATCTAGTAGTTTGCCATTGCTCTCTGGACGGTCGGCTTTCTTGATACCACTGTCGAAACCTACGCAAGGCCTCTCAGGGCAAAAAGGGACAAATAAAAATTCAGAACTGTGCAAACGGTACAAACGGTTCATATAAGAACAAAGGAATCGGCCTGTCCTGCAATAAATAACATACTTTCCCAAAGTTTTATGACTCGGCAAAGTGGAGGACAAAGTCGGGAAGATTATCACCATATTAAACAGAAGATCTGTCGGAACTGCTTAGAGTTATGAGTTAGATTATCTTTACAGCACTCCGGACACATCCATAGGTGCTCAGATTCCCCTCTCAACATATTCATCGGCGTCGCGAGGGTAATAGTGCCAGTCCTATTTTGGTTAACAAGACTTCGTGTGCTTCCGGTGTGCTTCTCATGCCTGGCTATGCCGATCTTTACTCCCAGTTCTCGTATTCTTAGCAGTGATGTAGACACGTTGCTTCCAAAATCTTCAGAATGTCCTATCTCTCTAAGGGCAATCACAGTGTCTGCGTGATCCATGGACCGACCATCTTCAATTAATGCAGCACTTGCCAGTCTATCAGCTCTTTCATTACCAACAACGCCTGCATACCCTGGGAGGAAAATGAAGGTAACTGCACACACACTACTTGGAGCAACACCCCTTCAGCGAGTGTCTGGTGGCACAAGAAGGCAGCGACGTTTCGAAAAGCTGACTCCAACAGAAAGTGTACCAACTGCTCCGGACTTCCCGGTTTAAGGTACATCGGTATCGCCAACAATGCGGAGACATCATCAGCACTGACATATGGGAAAACATTCCCTGTTGAATTGGGTCATCTGGTTCGTGACTACGATGTCCAGCACCGTCCTCATCCTCATCATCATCATCATCTTTATCTTCGTCATCATCATCATCGTCGTCATCATCATCCGGGGGCCGCGTTAGCGCAGTCGACAGAAGGCTTGCTTTCAAATCCAGCTGTGACTCGCTGCAGCCCAAGGCTGGTGTTCGAAACCATGCGGTTCCCGGCGTACCAGAGTTAACACTCTGGGGTAAATTGAGGAACGTCGTTGCAGCTACGGAGTTGCGTGCGGACGGCGACACAGGCGGACAGTTTCTTATCAGCTGTCTGTACTGGTGGCAGAGCACTTATAGTTATAACCATGTGCAATGACGCTGGTTCACATCTCCCAACTTTACCTTTAGCTTTTTATCATCATCATCATCATCATCATCATGAAGCAGGTCGTTTGCAGAACGTCGCTGTTATCACAGCCCGGCTGAAAGAAACTCGGTCTCTCGCCAGCTCTCCCGTCTCATGTACTATACTCTAAGTGTCACTTATATCCTGTACCCATCTACAACTGCCCCTCCTTCCTGGTACCATGCCTTCTGCATTCCCATCAAAACCTGTATGTCAACCATCGTGTGTCTCTACTCCTGTTTTTTCCCTGCAAATAACGCTTTATTAAACTTGGGCATTATCAAAGGTTAACCTGCGTAAAAATGATATGCCTGAGAAAAGCCGCCAGTTCCATCATCCGAGACAAAGTTAGAAATGATATTTTCAGACAGACTGTAGAAACAACGACACTCAACAAATTCATTGAGAAACAGAAGATGAAATGGTTTGGTCATCTATACAGTAAGAATGCACACAGAACAACTGCCAACGCTCTGCAAATGTAAAGATCTGATGTGAACTCAAAAGGTCGCTCTATGAGAACATGGACTGATGACATTATATCGACACAGAATGACGATAGCCATTGCTATCCACCAAGCAATGGATCGCAAATTGTTTCTCCCCATGTCGCTTAATAGCAGACGTGGAAATTGATGATGATAATGATGATAATGATGATGATGATAAAGAACGTGAATTTTCTAGTACTACCACAATCGTCACTACCACCACCACCACTACTAACACTACCACTAATACTGATACTATTACTACTTACTCTACCATTACTATCACCACCACCTACTACTTCTAATTACTGCTACCACTTTTGCTGCAGCAACTACTTATAATGAAAATAATAACATGTCTGTTTGCCGTACACCCGCAGATATCTGCGCCGCGTCATCCTCTCCATGGCCTGTGACATCGGTATGGAGAAAGCGATCACCTACGCCAGGTCAATGTTTCAAAACTGGATGAAACACGGCACCAGGTTTGTTCCGTTTCTCTTTCTTCTGGTTAGGTTTTGGGTGATGTGATGATGGTAATAGTGGGGGTGCAGTGATGGTAGTAGTTGTGGTGTTGTAATAATGGTGGTGTTATGTGGTAATAATGATGGTGTGTTAAGGGTAACAATGGTAGTGTGGTGTGTTTAATTGTGGAGATGTTGTGGTGATAATAGTGGTGGTATGCTGGTGGTGGTAATAGTGATGGTGTGCTGGTGGTAATAGTGTTGTTGGTAATAATGGTGGTGTGCTGGTGGTAATAGTGGTGTTGTTAATAATAGTGGTGTGCTAGTGGTAATAGTAGTGTTGTTAATACTGGTTGTGTGCTGGTGGTAATAGTGGTGTTGTTAATAATGGTGGTGTGCTGGTGGTAATAGTGGTGTTGTTAATAATGGTGGTGTGCTGGTGGTAATAGTGGTGTTTGTTAATAATGGTGGTGTGCTGGTGGGTAATAGTGGTGTTTGTTTAATAATGGTGGTGTGCTGGTGGTAATAGTGGTGTTGTTAATAATGGTGGTGTGCTGGTGGTAATAGTGGTGTTGGTAATAATGGTGGTGTGCTGCTGGTAATAGTGGTGTTGTTAATACTGGTTGTGTGCTGGTGGTAATAGTGGTGTTGTTAATAATGGTGGTGTGCTGGTGGTAATAGTGGTGTTGTTAATGATGGTGGTGTGCTGGTGGTAATAGTAGTGTTGTTAGTAATGGTGGTGTGCTGGTGGTAATAGTGGTGTTGTTAATAATGGTGGTCTGCTGGTGGTAATAGTGGTGTTGTTAATAATGGTGGTGTGCTGGTGGTAATAGTGGTGTTGCTAATAATGGTGGTGTGCTGATGGTAATAGTGGTGTTGTTAATAATGGTGGTGTGCTGGTGGTAATAGTGGTGTTGTTAATAATGGTGGTGTGCTGGTGGTAATAGTGGTATTGTTAATAATGGTGGTGTGCTGGTGGTAATAGTGGTGTTGTTAATAATGGTGTTGTGCTGGTGGTAGTAGTGGTGTTGTTAATAATGGTGGTGTGCTGGTGGTAATAGTGGTGTTGGTAATAATGGTGGTGTGCTGGTGGTAATAGTGGTGTTGTTAATAATGGTGGTGTGCTGGTGGTAATATTGGTGTTGGTAATAATGGTATGACGAGGTAGCATCGCTGCTACTGGGCTGCCACACGGGGAATCTAACCTACGTTATGGTAACTTTTGCTTCTGGTTTGTATGTTGTCCAGTGTGTCCTCCACTTCCTTCTATGAATACCCATCAGTACATGTTTTTCTAGTCTTTTTTGCCTTTCAGCGTCAGGTTTTTAAGATAATGGCAATAATGGTGGTGTGCTGGTGGTAATATTGGTGGTGTGGTTGTGATAACAGTGATGTAGTTGTAGCTGGGGGTAATAATGGTGGTTGCTGGTGATAATAGTGGTGGTGTGCTTGTGGTAATAGTGGTGATGTGGTGGTATGGTAGTGTGCTGGTGGTAATATCGATGGTGATAATAGTGATGGTTTGGTTGTGATGGTAATAGTTGTGGTTGCTGGTGGTAGTAGTGATGGTGTGGTGGAGGTAATAGTGGTGGTGGTGGTGGTAATAGTTATGTTGTGGTTTTGGTGGTAATAGTGGTGGTGGTGGTAACAGTGATGGTGTCGTAGTGTGGTAATAGTGGTAGTGTGGTGGAAGTAATAGTGGAGGTGTGGTTGTAGTGGTAATAGCGGTGGTGGTGGTAATAGTGGTAGTGTGATGGAGTAATAGTGGTGGTGTGGTGTTTGTAGTAATGATTATATAGTTGTGACAATAATGGTTGTTTTGACTGCGATGATTGATGTTCCTCCTGCTGATGTTGGTGATGGTGGTAATGATGATGAGAATAGATATAAAATGTTGTTACTAATGACAAAGGTAGTCGCAGTGGCATAGCGGCTAGACGCTTGCGTGCGGATTGAAAAGTCTTTGGTTCGCTTCCTGACGGAGCCTGACTTTTTTTTCCAAAATGACCTAGACTGTGCCAAGTGGAACCAGCCTTGAGTGGGTACCGGGTGCAGTCCCGGGAAGTAAAGGCGGCCGGCGTAAAGCTGACAACATCACCCATCTTGTGTCGATTGGTCTATATAAATATAGGTCTAGTCCTGTATGTCTTATACGCCTAAAGGCATGGAAAAGGTACCTTTACTTTACTGCTTTTGTTTACTAATGATGAAGACGATGGACGAGTAAGTCATCACGTGTGTCCAACAGGCTTCCCCCGGACCTGTCCCAGCTGATCTACTCGGTCGGCATTCGCGAGGGTGGAGCCTTGGAGTGGGACTACATGTGGAACAAGACCCGGACCACCGACGTCACCACGGAGAGTGAGATGATGATGGACAGTCTGGCCCAGTCACAGAAACCCTGGCTCTTGTGGAGGTACTTTCCTTCTTCGGTTTCGTCGTCTCATTAAGCAGGTTGTAGCCCTGTGTCGTAGTTTTGTCGTCTCACTGATACCAGGTTGTAGCCCTGTGTCGTAGTTTTGTCGTCTCATTGATACCAGGTTGTAGCCTGGTGTCGTGGTTTTGTCGTCTCAGGGATACCAGGTTGTAGCCCGGTGGCGTGGTTTTGTCGTCTCACTGATACCAGGTTGTAGCCCAGTGTTGTGGTTTTGTCGTCTCACTGATACCAGGTTGTAGCCCAGTGTCGTGGTTTTGTCGTCGTACTGATACCAGGTGGTAGCCCGGTGTCGTGGTTTTGTAGTCTCAATGATACCAGTTGACGCCTGGTGTCGTGGTTTTGTCGTCTCACTGATACCAGGTTGTAGCCCAGTGTCGTGGTTTGTCGTCTCAGTGATACCAGGCTGTAGCCCTGTGTCGTGGTTTTGTCGTCTCACTGATACCAGGTTGTAGCCCGGGGTAGTGGTTTTGTCGTCTCAATGGTACCAGGTTGCAGCCCAGGGTAGTAGTTTTGTCATCTCAATGGTCTCAGCTTGTAGCCAAGATTAGTGGTTTTGTCTTCTCACTGATAACAGGCTGTAGCCTAGTCTCGTAGTTTTGTCCTCTCACTGATACCAGGTTGTAGCCCAGTGTCGTGGACTATCTTGTTCACAGATACATAAGCTGTCTATACGATAATCAGTATATCGCTCTAACACTATCTTGTTCACATGTACATTATCTTGTTCTCATGTACATTATCTCATTCAGAGGTTCATCAACTGACTGTGTGATGACTAGTCTACCTAAGACTATTAGTTCACATGTACGTCAACTGACTGTGTGATAACTAGTCTACCTAAGACTATCTTGTTCACAGGTACATCAACTGACTGTGTGATAACTAGTCTACCTAAGACTATTAGTTCACATGTACATCAACTGACTGTGTGATAACTAGTCTACCTAAGACTATCTTTTTCACAGGTACATCAACTGACTGTGATAACTATTCTACCTAAAACTGTTTTGTTCACGGGTACATCAACTGACTGTGTGATTACTAGTCTACCTAAGACTGTCCTGTTCACAGGTACATCAACTGACTGTGTGATAACTAGTCTACCTAAGACTATCTTGTTCACAGGTACATCGACTGACTGTGTGATAACTAGTCTACCTAAGACTATCTTGTTCACAGGTTCATCAACTGACTGTGTGATAACATGCAGGTTCTACCCGGACTGTCTTGTTCACAGGTACATCAACTGACTGTGTGATAACTAGTCTACCTAAGACTGTCCTGTTCACAGGTACATCAACTGACTGTGTGATAACTAGTCTACCTAAGACTATCTTGTTCACAGGTTCATCAACTGACTGTGTGATAACTATTCTACCTAAGACTGTCTTGTTCACAGGTACATCAACTGACTGTGTGATAACTAGTCTACCTAAGACTGTCTTGTTCACAGGTACATTAACTGACTGTGTGATAACTAGTCTACCTAAGCCTATCTTATTCACAGGTACATCAACTGGCTGTTTGATAAAGATAAGATTCGCCTGCAGAATGTCCGGTTCGTCATCAGTTATTTCTCCAAGACCCCTCTTGCCAGAATGGTGGCTCTGGAGTTCATGATGAGCCGCTGGGATGAGATAGTCCGGACGTAAGTGACCAGTTAGGATCATCATCTCCTTGTTTCTAACACATCGGGATGTAAGTGACCAGTTAGGATCATCATCTCCTTGTTTCTAACACATCGGGATGTAAGTGACCAGTTAGGATCATCATCTCCTTGTTTCTAACACATCGGGATGTAAGTGACCAGTTAGGATCATCATCTCCTTGTTTCTAACACATCGGGATGTAAGTGACCAGTTAGGATCATCATCTCCTTGTTTCTAACACATCGGGATGTAAGTGATCAGTGATGGTTATCATCTCAGTGATCACAACATATCAAGACGAATATAATTAGTAAGGATTATCATCTCAGTGCTCCCAACACATCGGGATGTAAGTGATCAGTTAGGGTTATCATCTCAGTGCTTCCAACACATCGGGATGTAAGTGATTAGTTAGGGTTATCATCATAGTGCTTCCAACACATCGGGATGTAAGTGATTAGTTAGGGTTATCATCATAGTGCTTCCAACACATCGGGATGTAAGTGATCAGTTAGGGTTATCATCTTAGTGCTTCCAACACATCGGGATGTAAGTGATTAGTTAGGGTTATCATCTTAGTGCTTCCAACACATCGGGATGTAAGTGATCAGTTAGGGTTATCATCTTAGTGCTTCCAACATATCGGGATGTAAGTGATCAGTTAGGGTTATCATCTTAGTGCTTCCAACATATCGGGATGTAAGTGATCAGTTAGGGTTATCATCTTAGTGCTTCCAACACATCGGGATGTAAGTGATTAGTTAGGGTTATCATCTTAGTGCTCCCAACACATCGGGATGTAAGTGATCGGTAAAGGTTATCATCTCAGTGCTCCCAACACATCGGGATGTAAGTGATCAGTTAGGGTTATCATCTTCGTGATCCCAACACATCGGGATGTAAGTGATTAGTTAGGGTTATCATCATAGTGCTTCCAACACATCGGGATGTAAGTGATCAGTGAAGGTTATCATCTTAGTGCTTCCAACATATCGGGATGTAAGTGATCAGTTAGGGTTATCATCTTAGTGCTTCCAACACATCGGGATGTAAGTGATTAGTTAGGGTTATCATCTTAGTGCTCCCAACACATCGGGATGTAAGTGATCGGTAAAGGTTATCATCTCAGTGCTCCCAACACATCGGGATGTAAGTGATCAGTTAGGGTTATCATCTTCGTGATCCCAACACATTCGGATGTAAGTGGTCAGTGAAAGTTATCATCTCAATGCTCCCAACATATCAGGGTGTAAGTTGTCAGTGAAGGTTATCATCTCTGTGCTCCCAACACATCGGGATGTAAGTGATCAGTGAGAATTATCTTCTCACTGCTCCCAACTCATAAGTAGGTGCTTCGATCTTCTCCTCATTCGTCCCACAAGTGTGAAAACTACTAGTGACGCCTATTCTGTGTTGATTAATCAAAGGCCCCGTCTCTTTGGTGAACTGTTCATTTCTTGCGGCTTTAGGTTGTACTCCCAACCTAGACAGAGACACGGAGTAATGTAATCACCGAGCTTCTGAGTTGAGTGCATGGTGTGACACTGTGAGCTACGAGTGTTTTTTCGTTGGCACAGGAGCGGAGCAACAATGGGGTGACCCGTTTGCTATGATGCTGAAACTAGGATTACCAGATTACCAGACGGAGTAATGTCCCTTTGCCATATTCGTCTTTGTTGTAAGTACTGCACGTTGCATTGATGACATCGCTTATGTCTAGTCCCGGACTAGCCAAAGCAACCGCCGTGTCTGCGAGATAATCTACACGCTCGTTGTCTTGAACACCCGCATGACCTGGCACAAAGAAGAAGATTAAGTCAGATATTCTCAAAGTGCTTAGTGTTGCAATGCTTTCATGTCTGATAAACCTAGTTTGGATTTTCATTTAGTGTGTGAACTCTTGAGTTCAATAGAGCTTTTAGAGCATGAGCCAGAGTCCTAACCATACGTCAGGGATCGACTTTTGGGCATGTTGTATTTTTATGTTAAAAATTATGTTCCCCTAATTAACTGCTTATCGTTGGGCTAATTTAAGTGTTTGTTGTGTTTCGTTGATTGCAGATTCGACAATGATTCTTTTCTATTGCGTGATGTCATTGCCAAGGTGACAACATTCGTCAATACTGATTTTCACTTAAAACAAGTAAGCGGTAGCACATTAGAGATTGCAAGATATTAAAAGTATCGATAGCCAGAAGAACAACTAATACAAAAAGAACTTGAGAGAGCCAGAACTGCAGCTGTTAGGAAAACAGATATGGCGGAAGAACAATTACAAGAAAAAAAAGAAGAAAAATTTAGAGACAACAGTAGGACTAAAACGTTACAACGGGTATAGAGCAAGTGGAAGACCTCGGAAAATAGAGTGATAGCATTAAGAACAGCCTTACAGAAATTAACATCAGTCTTAATAGTGCTCTTGACAGAGCTCATCAACGAATGTTTTATCTTTATATATATATATATATATATATATATATATATATATATATATATATATATATATATATATATATATATATATATATATATATATATATATATAACGCAGATAGGGATACACCCTAAGAATTATTGGGTGCCTGTGCTCTACCCCCCCCCCCCCCTACCTTTTTTTAAAACTTGGTTGTGTGCGGGGGGGGGGGGTGGATTAAATGTACTTGAATGTCTTGGCGATCACTAGTATCAACAGTTGTATTTTACAAGACAACAGAGAGGGCGCTATAATGAACACATTCTGAGTAGAAGAGAGAATCACTAAACAGGCACAGTATTTATGAAAGTAGTACCCCAACAATTCATCACACAAGCGATAAACACCCGGTGACACAAAGGGTCATCATGCGAATGAGGACCACCCGTGGAGAGGTTCCAGGTTCTGCCTTCAGGCTATATTGCGGCCCCTTCAAAAAACCAGGATGGGGCTTCAAAAGAACGAAAAAGTACGTCCCACATGGGGACGACCTTTTTAACAGTGAAATCCCTGTGTGGGTTCCATGCCTACCCACAAGCATGTCGTAAGAGTCGACTGACTGGCAGCTTCCTTCAAAGTCGGAGTGCATCTGCCTGAGAGGCAGGGAACCAGCAGTCTGCATACAAATGAGCCAGATCTGTAAAACGGCTGCACTCGCCACACTCAGGTTCTGGAACAGGACTGCAGTCCAGAAGTGGATGAACAACAAAAACCTTCCTCCGGAGTGTACAGCTGGTGAACGCGAAGAAGAAGAAGAAAACAGTTAACTGGCACAGGACTGGGAAACAAAGTAATCGAAGTTTCGAGGACATCATCATCATCAGGTGCCTTGCCGACTGGCGTGGGCGATCATGCCTCTCTATAATCTGTGATCTCCTGCAGCATGTATCAGTTCGTGTGCCGACACACCTCCATGCCATGCAACAAGACTGTCAAGCATCTTCTCTCGTTGTCTTCCTCTATCTCTCCTTCCACATATCTTTCCAGTGGTCACAACATGTTCTATTTTCCCTCTTCTCATAACATAGCCGAAAAATGATAAATGTCTTCTTCTGATGTCTGTGATAGGTTGTCTTCGGGCTCCCGCCTCTTTCAAAACCTCTTGGTTGCTCTTTTTGGCTGTCCAAGGTATTCTAAGCATTCTTCTGTAAAACCACATCTCCGAGGCCTCCAGAAATTGTTTGGCCTGCCTAACGATTTTCCAGGATTCACAGCCATATGTTAAAACTGGATGTATGTAGCAAGCAAGAATTCTTTTTCTTACTCTCAATGACAAGGATATATTGCACGAGATGTTTTTCATTTTATAAAATGCAGTTTTTGCCTGTCCTATTGTTACGAGGTCGCCCAAGAGAAATCTTAAGACGAACGTTGGTAAGAAAAGCCAAAGGTACTCGATTCTTTCAATGATATAGAAGTGATAGTACGGGATAGAGGAGAATGGAGAAATAGACTACGAGCCCTTTATGACATACAAGGGCACATTAGGACAAAGAATGATTAAATGAAAGATTGAATGAATGTTCCGGGATTTCTACCTGTTTGATTTTCATTCTCGAGATGTTAAGCCCACAGACTGCAAAAACGGAGGGAAAACTTTAAACAACAAAAAATCGGTTGTTTATTAATATCCTACCCCAGATGACGTCAAAGGACAGTCCAACATTTTAGAGGATGGTAAGACTGGGTTTCCCGGCTTTCTGATTGATGCTTTTAACGATCCCAAAACCTTTAGTAAGGCCCTAACCTCAACCCACCTACGTCCCACCAGAGAGTGCAGCGTAGGTCCCATGACTGCATGCCGCCTAGGTCCCACGACACCATGCTACATATGTCCCATGACTGCATGCCGCCTAGGTCCCACGACACCATGCTACATATGTCCCATGACTGCATGCCGCCTAGGTCCCACGACACCATGCTACATATGTCCCATGACTGCATGCCGCCTAGGTCCCACGACTGCATGCCGCTTAGGTCCCACGACTGCATGCCGCCTAGGTCCCACGACTGCATGCTGCCTAGGTCCCACGATACCATGCTACATAGGTCCCACGGCTGCGTGCTACATAGGTCCCACGACTGAATGCCGCCTAGGTCCCACGACTGCATGCCACCTAGGTCCCACGACTGCATGCCGCCTAGGTCCCACGACACCATGCCGCCTAGGTCCCACGACTGCATGCCGCCTAGGTCCCATGACACCATGCCACTTAGGTCCCACGACCCCACGACTGCATGCCGCCTAGATCCCACGACACCATGCCACCTAGGTCCCACGACACCATGCCACCTAGGTCCCACGACTACATGCCACCTAGGTCCCACGACACCATGCCGCCTAGGTCCCACGACTGCATGCCACCTAGGTCCCACGACTGCATGCCGCCTAGGTCCCACGACACCATGCCGCCTAGGTCCAACGACTGCATGCCACCTAGGTCCCACGACACCATGCCACCTAGGTCCCACGACTGCGTGCCACCTAGGTCCTACGACACCATGCTACAAAGGTCCCACGACTGCATGCCGCCTAGGTCCCACGACTGCATGCCGCCTAGGTCCCACGACTGCATGCCGCCTAGGTCCCACGACTGCATGCCGCCTACTACCTCTGTCTCGTGACCTGTGGATTTCCTCAGTTTGGGGTAGGATATTAATAAAGCACCCCAAAAAACTTTTGCCAGTAACGGCCGGTTTTAACGGCTCCTCTAAAATCGTTCTGTCTACAGCTTGAAACATTGTTCAAAGACAACACACCCAGATCGGCTAGCAACGCTGCAGAAAGTGCCCTTGCTCTCATAAAGTAAGTCAATGTTGACCATCGTTCACTGGAAGCCTAAACGAGTTGTGATATTTCTTTGTGATTAATAATAATTGTTACAGGTGTCGCAGGTGTTTGTGATTATTATTAATTTAATAATAATAGTTATTACTGGTGTGACATTTGTAGGTGATTAATAAAACATTTTAAAGGTATGACAGGTGTATGTGATAAATAACACCTATTGACGGTGTGACAGGTGTATGTGATAAATAACAACTTGAAGGTAGGTGTATGTGATAAATAACAACTATTGAATGTGTGACAGGTGTATGTGATAAACAACAACTATTGAATGTGTGACAGGTGAGTGTGATAAATAACAACTATTGAAGGTGTGACAGGTTTATGTGATAAATAACAACTTGAAGGTAGGTATATGTGATAAAAAACAACTATTGACGGTGTGACAGGTGTATGTGATAAACAACAACTATTGAATGTGTGACAGGTGCGTGTGATAAATAACAACTATTGACGGTGTGACAGGTTTATGTGATAAATAACAACTATTGACGGTGTGACAGGTATATGTGATAAACAACAACTATTGAATGTGTGACAGGTGCGTGTGATAAATAACAACTATTGAAGGTATGATAGGTTTATGTGATAAATAACAACTTAAAGGTAGGTATATGTGATAAAAAACAACTATTGACGGTGTGACAGGTGTATGTGATAAACAACAACTATTGAATGTGTGACAGGTGCGTGTGATAAATAACAACTATTGACGGTGTGACAGGTTTATGTGATAAATAACAACTAATGAAGGTGTGACAGGTTTATGTGATAAATAACAACTATTGAATGTGTGACAAGTTTATGAGATAAATAATAACTATTGAAGGTGTGACAGGTGTATGTGATAAATAACAACTTTTGAATGTGTGACAGGTAAACGTGATAAAAAACAACCTGAAGTTATGACAGGTGTATGTGATAAAAAAAAACTATCGAAGTTGTGACAGGTGTATGTGATAAATAACAACTATTGAAGGTGTGACAGGTGTATGTGATAAATAATAACTATTGAAGGTGTGACATTTGTATGTGATAAATAACAACTATTGAAGCTAGGTGTATGCGATAAATAACAACTATTGAAGGTGTGACAGGTGTATGTGATAAATAGCAACTATTGAAGGTGTGACAGGTGTATGTGATAAATAACAACTATTGACGGTGTTACAGGTGTATGTGATAAATTAAAACTATTGAAGGTGTGACAGGTGTTTGTGATAGATAAAAACTATTAAAGGTGTGACAGGTGTATGTGATAAAATAAAACTCTTAAAGGTGTGACAGGTGTATGTGATAAATTAAAACTATTGATGGTGTCATGGGTGTATGTGATAAATAATAATTGTTACATGTTTTACAGGTGTGTGTGATAAATCATAATTGTTAAATATGTGATAGGTTTATGTTATAAATAATTATTGTGACAGCTGTATGTGATAAATAATAATTGTGATAGGCGAATGTTTTATTAGTGTGGGTCAGGCCTATTGAACTGATGGCCCGTGGGCCACATCTGGCCCGCGGAGTCCTAGCAAGTGGCCCACTGATGATTGTCAACAGTATTGTGTTAAAAATCTTTCTGTACTGGGACTCAGGCCACTGGCCCGCGACGAGTTCCATTTTCAACATTGGGCCCCTGACTGAACTAAGTTGTTGGTGATAAAAGCTACAGATGTAATAGATGATTGTGATTATAGCGACAAATATCAACAGCTAATCAATCTACTCGTTTGGTTTCCCACACACCAGCATAATCTGAAGAGAAGATCCACTGGATACCACGGACTCTGCCTTACGTAATAAAAATAAGTAACGCATTACTAATTTTATAATAATAAATAACATGTGTTACCTTTTTTTTTTTTACAGGGCAAATATCGGCTGGATGAATGCAAATTATGAACAGATCAGGCGATGGCTGGACGCCAATAAATTGTGAGAGCTCTGGGCAGTAGCTGACCCAAATCAGAAGCACTTTATAATGTAGTTAGGTGTTTGGAATATCCCGGATCGTGACTGTCTATGTAACATCTACAAATGACAGTTATGTATTTTATATATTTTCTTGTAAATCATCTGTGATGTTTGAGTACCCGTTGTGTTATTGTTCGCATAATTATTTTTGTAACATCTTGTTAACTTTGGTGTTTAATTTTGACAGTCAGTTTTCAGGTTTTAACACAAACTAAATCATTTATGCTTTCTGATGTTCCATTTTAAATACCATTGTGTTTGAGAATGATTCTATATTTATATTGAAAGAAATGTTTTCCCATTGTGAGTTTAAATAATTAGGTCACCGCGCTATGTTTTGTAGTTTGTTGTCTGGCACATTTCACTGTACTGTCTTAAGTCAGGACGCTATGTTTTGCAGTTTGTTGTCTGGCACATTTCACTGTACTGTATTAAGTCAGGACGCTATGTTTTGTAGTTTGTTGTTTGGCACATTTCACTGTACTGTCTTAAGTCAGGACGCTATGTTTTGCAGTTTGTTGTCTGGCACATTTCACTGTACTGTCTTAAGTCAGGACGCTATGTTTTGTAGTTTGTTGTCTGGCACATTTCACTGTACTGTATTAAGTCAGGACGCTATGTTTTGTAGTTTGTTGTCTGGCACATTTCACTGTACTGTATTAGGTCAGGACGCTATGTTTTGTAGTTTGTTGTCTGGCACATTTCACTGTACTGTATTAAAAAAACTACATCAGTTTATGCTAAATGCGCTATTTATACCAACTGTTTGCTATAAGTGTCAGACATTGACAGTTCTAGAAAACCATAAACGCAAAATTGCATGTTAGATGAGATGTATAAGAAATGCGGCAAGAAAACAAAATAAAGAAAAGGCAGTCGGTTATGAAAAACTGTAAACCCACAGCCTACCCAAAAGCATGTCGTAAGAGTCGACTACTTGGGAGCTTTCTTCGAAGTCGGAGGAAATCTGCCTGATGGGCAAGAAACCAACAGTCTGCACACAAATGAGTCAGATCTGCAAACGGATGCACACGGAACACTTAGGTTCTGAAACAGGACTGCAGTCCAGAAGTGGACGAACAACCAGAACATACCGCCAGAGTTTACACCCGGTGAACGCAAAGAAGAAGAAGAAGAAGAAGAAGAAGAAGAAGAAGAAGAAGAAGAAGAAGAAGAAGAAGAAGAAGAAGAAGAAGAAGAAGAAGAAGAAGAAGAAGAAGAAGAAGAAGAAGAAGAAGAAGAAGAAGAAGAAGAAGAAGAAGAACTGTAAATATTAAGAACGGTAATAAATGATTTCATAAACTAACAAAGAATAAAATAGTTTGCTAATCTGGTCATAATTGAACAAAATCAGCCAGCAACTAGAACATACTACCATGAGAACACCCAGCTATAAGGCAAGAGGCAGACCAAGAATCATGTGGGTAGACGGAGTAAAAGAGACACAACAGAAACGCAGTATGCCATTACATAAGCTACACAGTTAACAAAAGACAGGAAACAATATATGAATCCTCTCTGTGATGCTTTGTGGCGTAAGCAGTACGACAAAAGAAGAATAAGAGGAGGTATGTTGGGTACAAAAATTGGTCCTTTCATAAACTTAACTCTCTTTTGTTGTGATTTGTTTATCTTTTGCCGTTAAGGAAGTTTATTCTCAGAGGACGGGAGAATAGATCGAGGAATAGAAAAACGATGACAGCGAGCCAGTGCACTTATATACCAACTAGCACCATTATTATGAGATCCAAACATAAGAATGAGTGCCAAGAAACAGTTTATAGACAGTATATACAAGCCAACACTGTGCTACAAGTGCCAGACTTAGACATTATCAAAGACTAACCTACGTAAAAATAACACCTGTAAAATGAGATTCCTGAGAAAAGCCGCCAACTTAACCATCCGAGACAAAGTTAGAAATGATAGTATCAGACAGGCTGTACGAACAATGCCAAATACATCTAAGAATACAGCCAGAAAAACACTAGCAACGCAGGCTACACATGAAAAGATCTGAATCAAGAGGTCGTCCTAGGAGAACTACGGATTGACATTAAAGAGCTCCTACATCGGTACGGAATGGTAACATCCATTTCTGCCCATCAAGCAATGGATCGCAAACTTGTCAAACATAACGCTCAACTGCAGAAGTGGAAATTGACGATGATGATAAAAATTGCCCATTGCCTCTTCTGTGACGTGGTATAAATCCTACCAGTAATCAAATACTCCATTTACAATGGGCTCCGAAATCTAGGATCATACGCAACATCAGATCAACCCCCCACCCCCTTTTTCTCTTTCTCTCTTTCTTCTCTCTCTCTCTCTCTCTCTCTCACTCTCTCTCTCTCTCTCTCTCTCTCTCCAAATGTTAGGTTTAGCTCAGCCCCCTAAATCATCCTTCTGCTTTTTTAAGCCCCAGTGGAGCATAGGCCCCCAACCAGCTCAAGCCAAGTTGTTCTATCCTTCACTATCGTATGCAGCTCTTCCCATGTTCTCCCCATCTCTTTTTAGCTTCATTCTCTGGCTCCCCTCTTCATGTGTTTTTTTTTTTTTTTTTTTGGGGGGGGGGGGGTATATGCTGGTGTTCCTTTACTTCTATTCCCTTGTGGGTTCCAGTGCAAAAACATTCTAGTTATATTGTTCTCAGGTTTTCTCAAAGTGTGTCTATTCAAGACCTTCTTTCTTTCACCTCTTGGTCAACTGGAACTTGTTTAGTTATCTTCAAAAGCTCTATTTAATGATTATATCATACCATTTAATTCCCTCTATTCTGCGCAGGCACCAGTTAATGAATATGTGTAATTTATCAGTAAATACCTTAGTTGGTCTCAATGTTTCCATTCCGTACTACAGTACGGATTTAAAGTTTCTAGGAATATATAAAGTAGTCATATTTAATTCTTATAAAACCATGAAGAAGAAGAAACACACGGACATTTTAAGGGATCAGAGCATGGAGGAGAACTGCCTCATAAACAGCATCCTGTCCCCAAAAGCTAGGCTATTGTGGCCGTGTTAAACATCCTGGTGGCCGGGAGAGATCGGTGATGGATGATACCGTTCTGGACAACGAATATGGAATCAAGATAATGACGATGCATTGGCGATAAAAGCACATAGGTTGGAGTTTACCTAGCGACAGAGGAACTTCCATGTGTGCCATGACGAGTGCGACGTTCTGTGAACTGCCCTCTGATGGATAATGATGATGATGGATACCTGTTTAAAGGAAAAACCATTTCCTCATTATATCCTACCACTTAAATGTGAGTGTATTTGACATTAATAAAAATATTCTTCTTCATAATACCGACATTCATTTTAAAACATGATGTATTTTTTATATGATGATTGCTGTACTATATGTATAGTCTTCACAACGCATTCAAACTATGTACACATTGTCTTAATTGTTGTATTGTGCAGGTATTTATCCTGTGGTTTTTTCCCCGTCTAAATTAAATGTAATTTAAATATAAGCTAGTACATGTTACGATGGAGATATGTAAATGCAGGGGTGATAATAATGGAAGCCCGTTTTTTTTAAGGAGTTATACTTGTACTATTCACATTGACGCAGTGTAGTAGATACTGAATATTCTTACCACCAGAGTAAATTTAAGGAACCAATTTTGTAAACTATCACCAACAGGTCATGTAATCATATTAGCACCATAGATTTGTCATTATCTGTCAGCTTAGTTCGTACAATATTAGCACCATAGATTTGTCATTATCTGTTAGCTTAGTTCTTACAGCAATGAAAATATCAGCTTCTCGAGATGCTTTTTATCGCATAAAGTGATGCATTACTTGCCAGTTTGTCTGCTAGTATAGCTAGGAGTCTAGATCTAGGACAACAAGTTGAAATTTGCGGCATGTTGTCTACTCATTCAGAGAGTTGTCACATTCTTCTTTTTCTTAAAGTCCACGCCGTGTGGTGATTGTAATCATGTTTGTCCACAATCTTCTGCCTTGTGTACTTTCAGTCAACTTTGACACAGATGATCTTCCATGCCATGATGTCAAATTGTCCAGCATCTTCTTTCTCGGTCTCCCTCTGCCTCTCCTCCCTTCCAGCTTTCCTACAGTGTATTCTATTCCTCTCCATCTCATGGCCTGACCAAGGAATCTAGATTGTCTTCTTCAACCTTTCGGCCTTGATTCCATTGTAAATACCGTATATCTGGGAGAAATGTGGCTTTTCTGCCTACTCCCGGGATTGAACCCGGACCACAAGGGGTTCGTCACCCGGTCACTGCGCAATCCGGTTTAGGCAACTACGCTAGAGAGCCGGGCATAAAACTTCATCTACGCAGCTTCCAAATATCTTTTTTTCTTTAATCGACCAATAGTCAACGATTACGATTTTCTTAAGCATGTGTATTTATTGAAATGGGAATAAAATGTGTTCAATAAAAGAAACTTTGCCCATGGGGACAGATACCATAGAATACTGAACATGCCTGAACATCTGCTACAAACATACTGTCTACAAGCACTGAAGAGATCCCGGGTTTCGCCGGTTGGAATTCCAATGTAAATCAGGTTGTATGGAACTGTGGAATACATGCTTCGCACTACAGATTTTATACAGACTTGTGATCTTCTCACCTGAAAACCACTGACAATGAGAAGGAAAATAAGAAGCAGAAAAGACATTGAAAGAAGAATGTGTCAGAAGAAGTTAGGAAATCTATTAAATGAACATACATAGCTGGCTGGTACCAACATATACCACCTCCCCCCCCCTTTTTTTTTATAAGTATTGTTGTATTTTAAAGCAATGTTTCCATATGGTAAATTTGAACAAAAAAGATACAAACAATACACTGCACAATCGACTGCCTATTGGGCAGGCATGATCAATTCGCATGTTGCAACGTTAGCAGATAACGATTACACTGGAGAGGGTATCACGTGATATTTTCCTCATTGTCGCTTCGCTGTTAAAAGTATCCAAGCGCAGCTACCACTATAGTACATGATTCTTTCCCTTGATTCGAGACGTAAACTAAGTGAGGTTTTGTAATAAATGGTAAACAGTAACAATACATAGTAAAGTTTTTTTTTTTTTTTTGGTCACTAGAAAGTGTACGCGGTAATAACAACCGTTAAATGCATGCCTGGCCACTGCTATTAGCTGGCACCTTTTGCGGTATCTGGCCAGATGCACATCTACAGTAAAACAGTCACAAACCCTCGTTTGCCCTGGTAAAAGCGACATTTCTGTGAACGACCTGCTGATTAAAGATGACGATGAATGTTTGTGTCTTATTTGTTCAGTCTGTTGTGTTTCAGACGTGTGTAAGGTTCTTATCACTTTGGGACGTAAGTGCAGGGACTGGCCAGCTTGTGCTGCAGAATCAGAAGTTCAACAAATGATTCATGCAAATTCCCGCCCAGGTGATGTGATTGTATCTACAGATGGCTCTGTGTTGAGTAGCAGACGAAGTGCATGGGGGTTAATAGCAAAGGTGAATGGACGTCGCTTGATGCAACAAAGCCTAGCATATGAAATAACAACGTCTAGTTTGAGAATGGAGGTGGAGGCAGTCACTGCTACCTTCCGCTGTACACACATGCCGTCATTGTAATTGACTCGGCGTGCATGTGGAGAGAGACGGGGACAGGCATGCTCCGTGCAGAGTGGCAAGCATCACTTCAAAGGTCCTGGGTAGTTAGTATCCTTTGGATATTTTTCACATAGGGGAAAGGCGAGACGGATGTACAATCAGACAGTTACTGGTACCATCAGAATTTAAAACCTTCACTTCCTGCTGAAGATGGGGACGGAGCGCTTATGGGGGTGTCTTGAGTGCTGTAATGTCAATTCTGAATTCAACATTCAAGATTGTTCAGTCTGTTGTATATATTGTTGCTGTTATATCCCCTCTCTCATCAAGTCTTTGTATGTTGTTGATTTTAACTCCCCCTTCATCCCCCACCCACTCCCCCTTCACCCCCCCCCCTATTTAAATGTATTGACTAAAGGTTCCACAAGAGAACGAATCTTTGGCCAAGTTGTTAACAAAAGAATAAACATTTATTACTCGTATCATCTGGGCCACGTGTTTGTTTTATTTTCATTCTTTTGTTATCTCCTTGCTTACTAAGCAAAGTATGGGCATTAGTTGTTCTGTCCCTTCACACACACAAGTTCGCGCGCGCACGCGCGCACACACACACACACACACACACACACACACACACACACACACACACACACACACACACACACACGTTTGAATCATTTATGTTTCAGGTACTGTGAATTAGAAAATGTTTTTCCCCCTCCCTTTACTTTCATCACATTATTTACCAAGCACGCTGACTTGCAGATCTGAAGGTCGTGATTTCAAATCCGACACACAGCGGGATTGTGTGTGTTGTTGTGTGTGTGTGTGTGTGTGTGTGTGTGTGTGTGTGTGTGTGTGTGTGTGTGTGTGTGTGTGTGTGTGTGTGTGTAAAAGTTACATTAGCTCCCAAATCGACCCAACCTTAAATTGGTGCCAGGTTGTCTTGGGAAGTAAAGGCGGCCGGTGTGGTTATTTATGGGTCTCCTTATTTAATGGTTACTTCTTTCGAAGTCGGCGTGCATCTGTCTGCAGAGGCAAGGAACCAGCAGTCTGTATACATATATGCCAAACTGTAAAACGGGTGTGCAGTCAACACTCAGGTTCTGGAAGCACACCAGAGCTAGACGAACATCCAAAAGTTTCCACCGGTGAACGCGAAAAGAAAAAAAAATATTGGCCGGACTGTGAACTTGGTCTAAACACTGCAAGCTACAAGAGACCCATATAAATATATATAGATAAGATGAAGATGATAAGGCACTCTTCCGAATACCGGTCCCAATTTATTCACCGTTAAAAAATCCTATTCAGGGCCTCAATAGGTCATTTTTTAACCCTTAACAGGATGGTTGGCACGTTGTCTTGTGGTTTACAGCTAGGCTGCGAATTATGCGCCTTTCGCTTGTTCTTGTGGTTCACAGCTAGGCTGCGATAGCGGCGGCGAGATGCTCAATGATAATGTCACGGGTAGGTAAACTTCGTTCTTTTCGTTCGCCCTTGAAAGAATGGTTCTCACGTTGTGTTGTGGTGTACAGCTAGGCTGCGATATCTGCGCCCTTTGCCCCAAAGCATCCGATTTCAGCAGTCCTAATTAGTCGTCTTTTACAACTTTTAAGTGGCAGTGGATCTATTTTTGCTTTCCCCTAAAATATTTGGCCCTGGACCCCCGCAAGGGCAGTAATGGGTAATGTAAACAATGGATCAAAAATCATTCACGGTGCTTAAATGGATGGAACTCTACTCCTCCCCCAAGACGCTTAAACAATGGATCTAAATCTATTCTTTTCCACGTCGCTTCAATGGATCGACAACGATTCCTCCCCACGGCGCTTAACTTAACGTCTAAACATTGATATCCAGCGAGCAATAACGGCACAAGTGGAAACTGATCATGATGGCCTAAACAGTTTTACTACATAACCTCCTGAGGGAAGTTTTTCGGCAGTGAATTATTTGGGACCGGTATTCGGAAGAGTGCCGATGATAGTGTTACTTCCGGTTGCCTGACATACATGCACTATATCTACAGTTTTGTCAGTTTTGTCACTTCTTTGTTCTAGTTTTCAGTAGTCTCCCAAAAAAGTTTACTTTCTTCTGTTTTTTTTTTTTTTTTTTTACTTTATCTTTTCTCCTCTTCTATTGTCTTCTTCATCTTCTTCTTCTTCTTCTTCTTCTCTTCTTCCTCTTCTTCTTCTTCTCCTTCTTCTTCTTTCTTCTTCTTCTTTTCTTCCACCGTTTACCTCATCGGGGTGTTAGGGAGAAGGCGGGGGGGGGGGTGGTGATGTAAGTATCGTTTGTGCGCTTCCAACGCATTCTACCAGTTGGTGTGCATTTCTGTTTGATAGCTCTTGATGATGTCTCCCCATTTCTTGCGTGGTCTTCCTCTTGCTTTGTGTTGGTTATATTTCTTCAGCGTGGCTCTCTGTGACAGTTGGTATCAGGGCATTCTCGTCAGATGTCCAAACCATCTCATTTGTTGTTTATCGTCTCATGTCGATACCAGGTTGTAGCCCATTGTCTTGGTTTTCTGTCTTACGCTTCTCAGGTAGCTTGAGTCATGGATTTGTTCCCTTTATTTTATTTTTTATTTTTTTAGCAGGTTTCAGTTACATTAGATTTTTTTTTTCAACTGAATGTTTATTAATGGTGGCAGTCTTGAAGCATGTGTTATGTTGTCTGGGGCGCTTTCATATGGCTGATACACCAATTGTTTAATCTCTTATACATGTAGTTACGTCGTGGTTTTTTGCTCTGCTCTGAGGCACAGGATAATGACTTGTTCTGGTTTATATGGTGGTTATCTTGTGCCAGGCAAATCAGCTGGTTTGCCCACATGGAGAGAATGCCTTGTGACGCCATACCAGACCGAAAAACACAGAAAGAAGAGTTGGACAGAGAGTATTAGGTAGACCAAGAACAAGTTGGAAAAGAAAACTACAACAGCATGATGTGTCTATGGTCGAGGCGGCCATAATAGCATGAAACAGAACCTTATATCTCCTTCGACACCCGAAACAGTTCAAGAAAAAGTGAAGAAGATGAAGAAGAAGATGAAGAAGAAGTCAGTTTATGATGTACAGGAAACTGAAGATGTAGGTAAGCACCCCCAGGACACAGAATATGCTGCAGTCGTGGTCTCTCTACATGCAGCAGGAAGATCAAATGTCTGGCCAGTCCGCATTCCAGTAGAAACTAAGCTGTTCCTATCAGTGAAGAGCATACGCCCCACCACAACCTTCGTCCTTTGGATATTTTCTCCAAGTTATGTTGGCGTGTTGGGAAAGGAGCAGACAGATAGACTGACCGGTTCTGCACCACTTAGTGGTGAATTGAAGTATGACAAGCTGGATGTTGTGAAGGCCCTTTGGAAACGAAAGAATAGTGCGGAGGCACAAATAGATAATTACGGTTTGAGGAGAATGGCGCTGTGGGGATTACAAGGGGATCTGGCCGACGCTCAACACTCAAAACGATTATACAATCAGACAGTCACTGGTACCTCGGAAATGGAACTCTTCGCTTGCTGCTGAAGATGGGAAAGGGGCGCTTATGAAGGTGTCCCGAGTGCTATGATGTCGATTCTTAATTCATCATTCGATTTTCGTAGAAACCTGTGGCTTCTCATCACAAAAACTACTGGCAGAAAGAATAGACTGAAGAACTTAAGTTCATGTTAAATTATTTCATGATCATTCGTTCACACAACGCTGAAGTCCAGCGCTGATGCTGTAGATAAAACATGCAAAAAGATCAACAAATCCATCACTCAAGCCACCCAAGAAGCGCAAGGTAAATACAGAAAACCACAACACTGGGCTACAACCTGGTAACAGTGAGACGACAAAACCACGACACTGGGCTACAACCTGGAAACAGTGAGACGACAAAACCACGACACTGGGCTACAACCTGGTAACAGTGAGACGACAAAACTACGACACTGTGCTACAACCTGGTAACAGTGAGACGACAAAACTACGACACTGCGCTACAACCTGGTAACAGTGAGATGACAAAACTACGACACAGGGCTACAACCTGGTATCAGTGAGACGACAAAACCACGACACTGGGCTACAATCTAGTCTCAGTGAGACGACAAAACCACGACACTGGGCTACAACCTGGTATCAGTAATACGACAAAACCACGACACTGGGCTACAACCTGGTATCAGTGAGATGACAATACCATGACACAGGGCTACAACCTGGTATCAGTGAGACGACACAACCACGACACTGGGCTGCAACCTGGAATGAGTGAGACGACAAAACCACGACACTGGACTACAGCCTGGTATCAGTGAGACGACAAAATCACCTCACTGGGCTACAACCTGGTATCAGTGAGACAAAAAAACCACGACACTGGGCTACAACCAGGTATCAGTGAGATGACAATACCATGACACAGGACTACAACCTGGTATCAGTGAGACAACAAAACCACGACATTGGACTACAACCTGGTATCAGTGAGACAACAAAACCACGACATTGGACTGCAACCTGGTATCAGTGAGATGACAAAACCACGACACTGGGCTACAACCAGGTATCAGTGAGATGACAATACCATGACACAGGGCTACAACCTGGTATCAGTGAGACGACACAACCACGACATTGGACTACAACCTGGTATCAGTGAGACGACAAAACCACCTCACTGGGCTACAACCTGGTATCAGTGAGATAACAAAACCACGACACTGGACTACAACCTGGTATCAGTGAGACAACAAAACCACGACACTGGACTACAACCTGGTATCAGTGAGACAACAAAACCACGACACTGGACTACAACTTGGTATCAGTGATACAACAAAACCACGACACTGGGCTACAACCTGGTATCAGTGAGACAACAAAACCACGACACTGGACTACAACCTGGTATCAGTGAGACAACAAAACCACGACACTGGACTACAACCTGGTATCAGTGAGATAACAAAACCACGACACTGGACTACAACCTGGTATCAGTGAGACAACAAAACCACGACACTGGGCTAAAACCTGGTATCAGTGAGACGACTAGAGAAGAAGAACAACAATGCTGTAGTCATCTAAGTGTCTTCTTCTTCTTCTCATCGTTCATAGGCTATAAACCCCTGTGGAAAGTTCCGGCTGTTCGTCCTCTTCATGAACTTTAGTATCTTTCGAGAACTTGAGTTTTGCATGCAAGTTTGGCAGTTTTCATTGAGATAAGTTTTCAGGTGGCTCTTTGTTACTCTACAATGTGCCAAGGTACCCGTATGAATTCCTGCTATTAACAAAGAGATCAAATTGAAGTAATATATTTGTTTATTGTTCATTGCTCATTTTTGATATCATCTTAATTGCACATCAGATTTGACCATAAGTGCTCCAATCTCCTCCTGAGTATGTCTCCAAGTGTTTTTAGGATAACAACTCCCATTCTGTTCTGGATGATGTAACGACGGGTGGCTTCTGCTTGGCTTTCCTGTCTCGCGGCTCCATTTGGCACAGCCAGGGTATGCAGTCAACTCAGTGAACAATCAATCTCCACAAAACTGAAAGCTTAAGAGTTGAGTCCCTCGTGTGGCATTGGTGATGTCTCTCCTGTCCATAGAAGGCCCTTCCCTGATAGTAGCACTGCCAGCCAGAGCGTCTGTAAATTACTCAAGTCTCAACACTGGATGCAATTTTTCGTCATTTAAAACCCCACTCCAGCTGTTCACGGTTAAACGTGGTTTCTGGGACCTGTCCCCGGGTAATCCTCATCCGAATAGTGGCACTTTGTGTCACCGGGTGTTTATAGCTCTTTGTGATGTCCTAGTTTGGTAAAACGTTAGCTCTCTTATTGCTTTTAACACCAGCATACCCTGGGACATATAGTCGTACTGCCAGCTAGAGCTGCCATACAACAAGTAACACACTTCCTGCTGAAACGCCATCTTCTTTTGTTACTCAGTGTTTAAATATTTTCTCGAAACAAGTATTCAACAGGTAAGTGACTTTGACACAGTGTGGTCAGTGTGAGAAAGCACTGACACCGGAGAAGACAACCAGCTCATAATTTTTGTTAAATTTTTACAAAAGGGTATCTAAATTCAGTGACCTAGAAACTGGCGAGCTAACCCGTATGTTAAACATATAAAAAAAATGCGAATGAAGGCTAGAAATCCCAGTTATAAATTTAAAGAGGGAAATGCAATTTTTCATTATTTTGTAACCCCACCCTGGCTCTTGCCAGGTGGCCGCAATATAGACTGACGGCTTAACGCAGTTTCCTGACCTCGCCACGGGTGATCCTCATCCGCATGGTGGCACTTTGTGTTATTGGGTGTTTATCGCTTGTGTGATGTCCTGGTAGGGTTTAAAATGTACTACTACTACCACCCAGAAGCCATGGCGGGAAAGACACAGGTTAATGAGCTCCGGACAAAGGAGAGCGGTATAACGTCAGTAAGTACATACACTGCGAGCAAAGGTGTAGAGGAACATTTGCTCTGAGAAGCAGCCGAGAGAGGTATCCTGTAGGTGAAACCATCTTGCTTTGATGTTGATAAAGTAAGTAAAAATTAGAGATTCCTTTACACGCCTTAGGCGCATCGGGCATTTGGGAAGAGCATGCCATATTTTTACAGACCAATTGGCACTAGGTGGATAATGTGGTCAGCATTACGCCGGCCGTCTTTACTTTCCCAGAACACACATCCTGGTTCCCATTTTAAGCTGGGTCGACCTGCGACGCCCCATACCATGATAAAATTCGACGCAACCAGCAGTAGGTTTCGATCGCGGTACGTTGGCATTAGAGTCAGGCTCGCAACGCCTAAGCCACCCCGCCGCTCTGACGCAACTATGCAACTGAGTCCATATTTGAGTTATTGAACTGGAAAGCCTTTCTGAATACTTTACAAGAAGTTTAAGTTTCGGTTCTGTTGCATTAATTAGATAAGATAGAGTCTTATAACGCATGTTGGTTGTCTAAGTTGAGTCGAGCTGAGTCAAGAATTGATATCACAGCACTCGGGGCATTCCCATGCATGCTCTGTCCTCATCTTCAGCAGCTAGTGCAGAGTTCCCATACTGATGGTACAGGTCACAAGCTGGTTGTATGTCCGTCTTGGTTTCCTCCGAGTATAGTGAACTAGACAGACCCTCTGGTTACACCCAGGTGCCTCATTCTTTCCAGGCCATAATAATCTTCTTTCTCTACTGATTCCGTTGCTTGTTCCCAAAGGGCCTTGACCACACTGACTTGTAATGTATCAGTTCACCACCCAATGTTGCAGATCCAGCAAATCTGTCTGCCTGTTTATTACCCACCACCCCGGCATAGCCTGGAGAATAGATCCAAAGTATGCTGTTGGTCTGGAGCGTAGACAAATTACTACACTTCCCACATAGGAGAACCTTTTATCCTCTCATACATCGTTTAACTGTTATTCTTCTCAACTCCCCTACTTTTATTTCCCCTTAAATCTCTTATCTCCCTTAAAAAAAACCAGCTACAATAGCGCCAACAATTTCAGTTCAACTGCAGATAACTCTATTTTGAATACATTAAATACAACAACAGTTACATCCTCAGGGAACAAATTCAGAAACACATTTGAGAATACAAGGACATAATAATCAGGTGAGGGTAAGAGAAATACATAAGGACACAGACAGCAAGGTCTAGCTATTAGAACAGGAACGCAAAGATAGAGAGCCGGCACACACACCACAGTCTAAGCCACGCAAGTGTCACACACAAAAACCCAGATTATAAATATAACTGCACGACTTTTGTCAGCTTGCTATCAACAGCAGGTTGATCCTGGCCAGTCATTATTTTTATAAGAAGGAGCAAATTGGAACATGTAGTAACCACAGGAGAGAGCTGTGGGAAAAGAGACAGAGGATGTGAGAAGATTGTTGGCAGCCTTTTGTCATAGCTAGGATTGGTGTCACGAGCACATGAACTTTGTCTTCTTGAAGGTTGTGGGTTCGCTCACTGGCGGAGCCGGAATTTTCTTCAAAAATGACCTTGGCTACCAGTTCGACCCAACCTTGAGTGGGTACGGGGTGCAGTCCCGGGAAGTAGAGACGGCCGGCGTGATGCTGACCACATCACCCATCTTGTGCCGATTGGTCTATAAAAATTTAGGCCTAGCCCTATATGCCCTATACGCCTGAAGGCCTGGAAAAAGGTCCTTTACTTTTTACTTTGTCTTCTTCCTGTTAACTGGCTGTAAACTGCGGCAGAAAGTTCTGGTTGTTTGACCACATCTAGACTTTAGTCTTGTTCCAGCATCTGAGTGTTACGCGCACAACCGTTTTAACAGATTTCTCTTAATTGTATGCAGACTGTTGGTTCCTTGCACATCGACTTTGAAGGAAGCTCCCCAGTTAGTCGACGCCTACGTCATGCTTGTTGGGGAGGCAGTGGGTCTATTATTGTTTTCCCCACAATGGGACCCCGGAACCCAAGCATGGAGCAACAGATGAAGTGATACATGTTGCTGAAGATCGCAGATTGTCAAGAGGCATGATCACCCATGCCAGTCGGAAAGATCACAGGTTGTCAAGAGGCATGATCACCCATGCCAGTTGGAAAGATCGCAGGTTGTCAAGAGGCATGATCACCCATGCCAGTCGAAAAGATCGCAGGTTGTCAAGAGGCATGATCACCCATGCCAGTTGGAAAGATCGCAGGTTGTCATGAGGCATGATCACCCATGCCAGTTGAAAAGATCGCAGGTTGTTATGAGGCATGATCACCCATGCCAGTCGGAAAGATCGCAGGTTGTCATGAGGCATGATCACCCATGCCAGTCGGAAAGATCACAGGTTGTCAAGAGGCATGATCACCCATGCCAGTTGGAAAGATCGCAGGTTCTCAAGAGGCATGATCACCCATGCCAGTCGAAAAGATCGCAGGTTGTCAAGAGGCATGATCACCCATGCCAGTTGGAAAGATCGCAGGTTGTCATGAGGCATGATCACCCATGCCAGTCGGAAAGATCGCAGGTTGTCAAGAGGCATTATCACCCATGCCAGTTGGAAAGATCGCAGGTTGTCAAGAGGCATGATCACCCATGCCAGTTGGAAAGATCGCAGGTTGTCAAGAGGCATGATCACCCATGCCAGTTGGAAAGATCGCAGGTTGTCAAGAGGCATGATCACCCATGCCAGTTGGAAAGATCGCAGGTTGTCATGAGGCATGATCACCCATGCCAGTCGGAAAGATCGCAGGTTGTCAAGAGGCATTATCACCCATGCCAGTTGGAAAGATCGCAGGTTGTCAAGAGGCATGATCACCCAAGCCAGTTGGAAAGACACTTGATGACAAGATGATGAGGCTGGCTGCTACAACACAAAGATATGTGTAAGCAGGATTTGAATGAAACAGGCGCTTACATGATGTCATGGGGAGAGAATGCTATGGACAATTTTGCATGCGGTCAGGTCGGGGGAGGGAAGGGGGGGGGGGGGTGAGTCAGAAACGGAAACAGACTACAGAAGAACATGATTAGGAGGAGCACAGCATCTGAGAAGAAGCAAGTGAACACCTGCTATGGCAATAAGGGTCCTAGAATCGAATGCTCTAATTGTGGAAGATTTCTGCACGCGAACGGTTCTTGCTAATCATACCCACCACCTGACTCTAAAAACATGCTGAAAAGGTGAAGACAGGGATGTTTCAAGCACAGTGGCAAGCTTCATTTGGAAGGTCACGGGTAAAGAGCATACTCTGGATCGTTTCTCCAATATGCCGGCGTGGTGGGGAAAGAGCAGGCAGACAGATTGGCTGAATCCGCATCACTGGGTGGTGAACTGATACATGACGTGGCAGATGTGGGCAAGGCCCTTAAGGAACAAGTAATGAAGTCACAAGACAAACTTATGGTCTGGGGAGAATGATGCACCTGGGTGTGACCTAGGGGTTTGGCCAGCACTACACTAAGAGGAAAGACAGGACGGACATAAAACCAGACTACAACTGCCGGTGCCATTTGTATTGGAACTCTGCGCTGGCTGCTAAAGATGAGGACGGAGCACATATGGCAATGCGATGAATGCTGTGTTGTCATTTCTTGACTCAACAGTCACCACTGCCATTGACTGTTTTTCTCATGCTTCCTTAAAGTATAATCCAACGTGGCAAGATGGCAACCCACACAAACAACAACAAAAACAAATTACTTGGGTAACGCTGCACACATTTCCATATCACATTTTTTTTATTTGGTCTCCACTGCAATTTTCAAAAACATTGTAAAACACAGTTCCATAAAAATCACATTTTTATGTCAATTCCTATTTTTAAAAAAATTTTTTTATAAACAAAATGGTTACAGATTAAAAGCAAAAAAAATTTTTTTAAAATAACAGCATATGGAAAAAGAGGGTTAATTAATGCATATTTGTAAGGCCACCAACACCTCTAAGTTTGAGTACATGCTATGTCTCCATTGTATGTGTACGCTACTCAACAGAGTGAAAACAAAAATACAGGGTGCCTCAGAGATATGGCTCAATGTTTCACTGGGCATGTAATCTTAATGCAGTTAGTGGCTTTTCCAAAGATAGCAGCATTGTTGTATTAGTAAATAAAGAACCCTTTTTCAGTCTTCAGCTGCATTGGGCATATAGGGCTAGACCTATATTTTATAGAACAAATCGGCACTTGGTGGTTGATGTGGTCAGCATCACACCAACCGCCTTTACCTCCTAGGACTACACCTGGTACCCCTCAAGGCTAGGGTGGTTCGAACTTGGAGGCATGGTTGTTTATGAATAAAGTTCAGGCTCTGTCAGGACCTGACTGAAGACAGGCTTTAGAAGACATCACAAACCAAACCCAGCCTTTGTTGGCTGTTTGTGATAGTTTTCAAGACAATTTTACATTCAGTAATTTGCCACTGCTTTCTTCAAGGTAAGCTTTTAATACCACTGTCAAAATCTCCATAAAGAGATCTGCTGCAAATGGAACTGGGTATCTCAGAATTTCAGACCGCACTTGCAACGCCTGAGCATCAGGCACTGACTGGGGTAACTTGACACATCACAAACAGTGACGGGTGGGCTGAGTGGTCTCGGGGCATGGAGTCTGCCTCGAGTGATGAAGGTAGCAGGTTCAAGCCCTGGTGAAGACTGGGTTTTTTTTCACATGAACTTCTAGTAATTTCCCTTGATCTATGCGCAGTAAGATCGGACACCAGTGTGTATTGTTGCGCACGTAAAAAAATTCCCAGACAGCTGGAAATTAAAAAGAGTAGGCGCTGCCCGGACAAAATTTGTAGTTATTAATCTACCCAAAGTATTTTAGGATCCTCACCAGTGCTACAGAGTATGGTGCATGGCGATGAGATTCTTTGGAGTCAGGCTTGAGTTAGAAGTAGAGCGGAGCACTTACGACCATGATGTTGACCCATTGGATAAACCACACTCTAAACCAGTGACTAGAAATCTCACGCAACTATCAACTCTTTGAGTTCCAGGGGGTTTAGCATCAGAGGACCAAGGGGTAGTCAAGAGAGACTTAAAATCGGAGCAGCTTGCGTTGACAGGGCTTCTAGGTAGGAACCTATGAACATATGATGCAGGCCATGGGACTCAAAGAGTTAAGGTCAAAGTTTTTATCCAGAGATCATAAACCCCTAAAAACCAAGAAGGTCAATGTTCACCCATGTGTTTCCATTGTATTTCTTTAGCATTTCCAGTCCTTGAGGTTCGTTGCTGCAGATATCGCCAGCCTCCATCATTTTTCTGATTGGCCATTCGCTCTCCAGTTTTTCTTTTTCTCTTGGACATTCTTTTTTTCCTCAATTGATTTATTTCCAATTTCAGTACCTGATTATTGATCTGTCAACAGCATTGTGCGGCTCGGGCAGCCTGGCGGGGCCCACTCCTCTCCAGGTGACCATTTAATTGCAGGGCTCAGTGAAGGGAAAGAGGAGAAGAGGCAGACCACGAAAGATCTGGCTACAGAACCTGACTGACTGGACAGGCCTCAGGCATGCAACCATGAAGTCCATCGCAACTGACGGCCGAAGGTGGATAGAGCTGATCAGACAGTCAACAGAAACTAGTGACCAACAACACGGAGTGTTACGGGATTATGATGATTAGTGATTCTCTGTCAGTATTCCAAGCTCTTGAGGTTCATTGCTGCAGATATCATCCACCTCTACTCATCTCAGTGACTGGCCTTCTTTTTTCCAGTAGGTGCCACCAAGTGTGTGTAGGTCTTCACTGAATATATATTACCTCTCCACCGTTTTCTAGAATCCACTGGCATCTAGTCTCTTTAACAAAATGTCAAACATCTGGAAGTCAAAAACATTCAGCAGACGTACAAAACTTAAGATCTTCAACTCTTGTGTGATTCCAGTGCTAACTTATGGACAGGACAGTTGGAAATCAACAGTAGCTCTAGATAACATAAATTAGACAGTTTTGAAAACAAATGTCTTAGAAGAATACAAAATCTCCACTGGTCAGATTTCAGATCCAATAGGCAAATGAGAGACCAAGCAAGATAATGTATCCAATTTCATAAGAAACTGCCGCTGGATTTACAGCAGCCATTGCATTCAGAATGGATAAGATCAGACTCCCCTATCAAGCCGTCATATGGACACCGGAAGGGAAAAGAAAACGGGAAAGACCAATAGAGACCCTGCGTACAATTGTCATCAGGGAAGGCTCAACCATGGGCTAAAACAGGTGGCAACCAACTGCCAGACATGGAGACCTATGACCTCTGCCCTATGAGGTCAAACCCACGTCTACCGCATGAGAGCTGATGTGGTAACCACTCAGCCAGCACTCCTCTACCCATAAAATATAATAAAGAAAACAATTCTGCTTTGCAATAAAACATGAAGCCATATTTCTGATTCCTACCCACAATGCTGACATATATAAATACAAAACAATAAAAACACAACCCAGAAGACTATGGATATCTACGCCTGCAATAAAAACACACTATAGTTTCCTACATGGAAGTGTAAATAACATGATCAAAGTAAACTCACAGATGAAATATTTGTTCGCACTGACTCTTGATGCATCTGCCACTTTGTGTTTACATATAAATTTTATACCCTTTCCAAATAGGAATATATATATATATATATATATAATATGCCTGAAAATGGTCAGCGGCCAGTTTATGCCCTGACTGGCAGTGTGCCTTATGTAGTACTGCATGAGCAACTGCAAGTCTGTCATGACTGACTACTTCCAACAATGATGAAGATGAACTGCAGCGGTGAACTGTTAGTGCTGGCACCTCTGCCCGCTGCTTTATGCATTTACTGTATGTGCGAGTGGGACTGTCATTAATCTTCAATGGGACAATGCTGTTAGTGTAGTTTCCACCTGGCACAGGAATCGAGCAAAAGCCGCTGTAGTGTAGATCCTCACCTGCAGATCCGAAGGTCATGAGTTCAGGTCCTGATGAAACCCCATTTTTTATTGGAGAAAAAAAAAATACCCTGTACTCCAGTTCAACCCAGCCTTTAATGGTTACCAAGTAAAGTCCCTGGAAGTAGAGGCGGCCTGGCGTGATGTTAACCACATCACCCAGTGAGTGTGGATTGATCTTACCCTATGTGCCCAGTAAGCCTGAAGGTGTGGCAAAGGGTCCTATACATTTGCAAGAAAGAAGTAATTATGGAGTGATCCATTTGCCATGAGCTTGCAACCATGACCAACTACTTATGAACAGGAAAACATACCCATAAGAACTGAGGAGCCAGACAGCCCGTTGCTAAACTTTTTTTTTTTTTTTAAATATCTTGGTGAAATTCACGCTAGTACTACTTACTCTAACGGAGGCGTGTGAAATCATTTGGATATTTATTTCATCAAACCGTGTGCCATCCACAACTATTACCTTGACTCATTCAGTACCAGCCAACAACTCAATATTTGTTTTTGATGTCAGATGAAACAATAACATTTTTTCTGAACATCTGGTGAACACTAAGCTCTATACTCACCTAATTTGCATCTTCTTCTTCTTCTTATTCGTCTTCTTTTTCTTCTTCTCCTCCTTCTTTGTATTCCTCTTCTTCTTCTCCTCCTCCTCCCTCTTCATCGTCGTTGTCTTCTTCTTATTCATCGTCCTCTTCTTCATCGTCTTCTTCTTCTTATTCGTCGTCTTCTTCTCCATCATCTTCTCCTTCTTCATCTTATTCGTCTTCTTCTATTTCTTATTCGTCTTCTTCTTCTTCTTCATCTTCTTCTTCTTCTTCTTCATCTTATTTGTCTTCTTCTTCATCTGCACTTGCCCTGAAAAGGGCAGTTAGCAAGTTTTTTTATTTATAGTTAGACTGATTTCTGCACACAGCATCAGCCTAACAAGCAGTAGAGTATGCACTGGTAAAGAAACAAAGGCAGACTAGAAGCATTTTGTGTGGCGATCCTGCCTCTACTTCCATCTCTACTGTCACTTGCATCTCTGCTGTCACTTCCATCTCTACTGTCACTTCCATCTGTTGTCCGCACTGCTCAAGAGTTTTCCAGGCTCTAACAGGACTGATCAGTCATCTCCGTACTCACAATCACTGACCATCACTACTTCTGGATGTGAAGCGGTCCATCATCACTTAGTCTTCTTCTTCGCATTCACCAGCTGTTAACTCTGGCAGAAAGTTCTGGTTGTTTGCTCACCTCTGGACTTTAGGTCTTGTTCCAGAATCTGACTTGTGTGCACACCCATTAAACAGATTTGATGTAGACTGTTGGTTCCTTGTCTCTCAGGCAGTTGCACTCCGATTTTGAAGGAAGCTCCCCAATTAGTCCACTTTTACATCATGCTTGTTTGGAAGGCAGTAGGTCTATTCTTGTTTTCCCCACAATGGGGTCCCAGAACCGACATGGAGAATCACCACTTGCGATGGAAGAGCAACACATCTGTGCCTTTCGCCCAAAACATCCAATTTCAACAAACTCTTAAATAGTCATCTCTTACATCGTGCTTGTAGGGGGGGGGGGGGGGGGCCTTTCTGCATCAATTGTTACTTTTATTCCTGCTCACCCATATTATTATTACAACTCCTGTTATAAAGTAACAGTTTTTAGAATATAACAAATTCAAATAACACCTTCTAGGCTTTGAAAGAGCTGAAAATGTCTGCCCCATCATACTTGGATACGTCTACTTTGTCCATAATGGACACTCCTAGCTTATCCCTCAGCATTCATGTTGTTATTGTGATTCACTTATTACATGTGTGTGTGTATAAACATGTATGTAAACAGTTCATAGATTTACTGTTATTCTAGTTCTGTCTGTGACTTTCAGTGGTGCAGTGGCCTGAATGTTCAATTATCTCTCAAGTCCTTCAGTCCCAAACAATGTATAGTATGCAATGCGATCCTTTCTGTGAGTCTCAACCCTCAAATAATGTGTTCTCTTAAATTTTCATTTTGGTCAGAAAATATTAGGAAATCTGGCTATCCAAGTGGCCACACCCTCTATGTTTAACCTTATGTTAGCTTTCATAATTTGTCTTCTTCTTCTGCCAACTTGGACATGGGCTGCCAAATCTTCTGGTACTGAAACAGTTAAACAAATGGTATGAAGTCCCATCTACATAAAGGATAATTTAATATTAATAAAAAAACTTGAGTTATGACATTTCCCCTCCTTCCATTTAATGTGGGTCAGACATCAAGTCTTGTTAAATTAAAAAATTTAAAAAAAATGTATATTTAAAAAAAAAACTTTGTGTACATTGCACAAGTTAAAATTCCTTAACTGACCAAAAATTATGTGAAATAAATTACTGTCTTGGTTTTAACCAAATACATTTTTCATTACAAACCCTGCCGACCACAGACTATTTATAGTGTGCTTTGTTACCTGGGCTTTACAATTAATGGAATCGGGTATACAATATAACACAATCAGTAAAGAGGCAGCCACCATGGTGCAGCAGCTAGACGCTGGCCTGCAGATTCACAGGTCATAGGTTCAAATTAGCTGGACCCAGCTTTCAATAGGTACCAGGTGAAGTCCTGAGAAGGAAAAGAAGCCAGCATGATGTTGACCACATTATCTAAGGAGTACCCGGGGGTCTTTGAAAAAAATAAGGTGCAGACCTGCATGCCCAAAACGCCTGAAAGCGTAGGAAAGGGCTCTTTACTTTATTAGTAGTAAGGGTCATGGCAGAGGACAAGGCAGAATCATTCTTAACCAACTGCCTACTGGAACTATCAACAGCCATACTGTACTGTACAGCATCTTCTAAAGGAGACGGAGCCCACACGATCATGCCCTGAGCGCTGTGATGTCAGTGCTGATTGCCAGTTTGTGATGCCACAGCTGCTTACTGTGTTGGTTAACTTTTGATACCACAGCTGCTTACTGTGTTGGTTAACTTTTGATGCCACAGCTGCTTACTGTGTTGGTTAACTTTTGATGCCACAGCTGCTTACTGTGTTGGTTAACTTTTGATGCCACAGCTGCTTACTGTGTTGGTTAACTTTTGATGCCACAGCTGCTTACTGTGTTGGTTAACTTTTGATGCCACAGCTGCTTACTGTGTTGGTTAACTTTTGCCAAGTACTCAGGCATCCATCATACTATTCCTTGCAATCATTATCAGGCTGTGCATTAACTGTATTTTTTCAACCACACATTACACCAGGGCCATTTACCTGGCGGCCCATGGGCCAAATCTGGCCTGCAAAGACCTAGCGAGTGGCCCGCTGATCTCTGTCTGTCTAACTGTATTAAGGTTTTTTGTATGGCCCGTGACAGTCCTCATCTTCTTCAACATTTTAGCTCTGAAGTAAACTCAGAAAGTCCTGATTTAGACCGCCAATGTTAAATTTTGATATTTAATTTCCCACCAAAGTTTCAAGGCGAAATGATTAAAACTAAATTATTCATCAAGATATGGGATACAGGGACACTAAATTGTCCCAAAAAATCTAGGAAAATGGGAGTGATGTTTGATTGTGAGTCAATTACCCACAATTTAGGCAATCACGGGTATTGCCGAAACTTGATTACCCTTAAAAACAATGGGATTTGCTACCCATGCTGAATACCCTTGGGTCAGGGTAAAAGGTAATATATGACACAGAATTAGCAATCAAAACTGTATTAACCATGGGAGGCTAAGAACCAGGGAACCAGACCTCCAGGGAACCCAGGGTCCACTGGGAAGGCAACATCCGACAGTCCCTATCACAGGACTGGAATGGAACAAAGCCAGAAAGAAAACTGCTGAAAGAGACGTCTGGCGATCTCTCTGGCAAACCTCTACACCCCAAGGTAGAAAAGGAGCGACTAAGTAAGTAAGTAAGCAAGTAAGTAAGTAAGTAAGTAACAGTATATTACCCAGGGAAATATGTGATGAATGAACCAAAATAATGTTTTATTACCACTTATAACCTTTTATGATGAATACTCTATTAGGTCTCGATTATTAACGGTTATTTGATACACGAACTATGCTCCATGTAGGCCTTGAAAACACAACCCTGGCAAGATCCCAAGTCATCAGCCTTTCTTTGTAATCAACCTGCCAAAATGGATGCCCAATGGCAGGATGCACCCTATATGGGCGCCCTCAGTCAGGGGGTCATTGTGGTGACATCCAGTGATTGGAATGTTCCAAAGATTCTTGAGCTGACACAAAAAGGAATGGATCTTTTACACACCAAGGAATGGATCTTTCACACACCAAGGAATGGATCCTTTTGCACACCACAGCCTGGCTGCTGGATGTAGCTGGCTTGCTTATTTGGATTTCCACAGACAGTGGGGAAACGACAAGCCAAAAGTCTGTCTGATTTTTGTGACTATCACAGACCAAATCACGTCTACTTCAAAAGAAGATTCACAACCACGTCTGGGGAAGATAAACATGCAGAAATAAGTCAATATTTCTTAATATATGAAATGTTCAAGTGCACTGTAAGAATGTTTTAATTTTTAAATTTTCAAGTACAATGTAACTATTTCTTAATTTAAATAATTTCCAATTGCACTGTAAGTATTTTTTAATTTATAAAATGTTCACGGGCACCAGGGAGGATACCAGCCTTATCCTAGGTAAAGAAAATGCAACCAGAAAACTTTATGTCATGGCTGGGCAGACACGGCTGGGCAGACAAGGTTGGGCAGACAAGGCTGGGCAGAGACAGCTGGGCAAACACTGCCTTTTGCCTTGGCTGGCAACTGGTCTAGGAGGAGAGAAGTTTATTATGCTCTTCTTCTTCTTCTTCTCGTCCATTGGCTGTAAACTCCGGCAGAAAGTTCTGGTTGTTCATCAACCTCTGGACTTTTAGATTTGTTACATCCATTTCACAGATCTAACTTTGTATGCAAACTGTTGTTTCCTTGTCTCTCAGGAAACCACCAAGTAGCTAACTCTTACGACAAGCTTGTTGGGGAGGCAGCGAGTCTGTTGTTGTTTTCCCACAATGGGACCCCGGAACACACACTGGGACTAGTTATGTATCTAGGGGTTTGAACCAGGATCCATCAGATTGGCAGACAAGTGCACACAAAAAATACAAAGTGTGTGTGTCAACACTAGATTTGTGCTGTTCTAACAGTTACAGACAACAGTTACAGACATACAGGTGTACAGGAAGCTGACTGAAAGAGAGATTGGAACCAAATCCCATCAAACTGGCAGAGATGTGAACAAACCAACAAAGAAAATGGATAAGTGTAAGTGCTAACATTTTATGTGCTGTTCAAGAAATGACAAAGCTGTGTGCTGTGTGTGAAACTGCTGTGTTGAACAGTACTGAACCAACACTGACAGACAAGTGAACAAACTAACACACAAAAGGAATTAATGTGACTGCTGGTGGGGGCTGGCTGCCAAAATGGGGAGGGAGGCAGCACACTTGCACGGGAGACTCAGGTTTGAATCCTCAGTAAGGCTGGGGACCTTTTTTCTGTCAGGGGAAAAAAATTTAACCTGCAAAGCCTATGGTGACATCCCCGCACCCCCCCCCCCCCCCCCCACCCCCCAGTAGTTATGTTCCTCATGTTGAGAAAACCTGAGAACCTGGATAAGACACACGTTGAGAGCACCTGAGAAAAGAATAACCAGAATTTCTTTACACTGAAACCCACAGGGGCGCAGATGTAAAGGAAGTCAAAATACATGTGGAGAAGGGAGCCGAAGAGTGATGTTAAAAAGAAGGGGTCAATATAACTAGAATGTCTTTGCACTGGAACCCACAGGGGCATAGAAATAAAGGAAGATCAAAATACACTTGGAGAAGGGAGCCAGAGAGTGACATTAAAAAGATAGGGAGGACATGGGGAGAGCTGCATGCGACAGCAAAAGACAGAACAACTTTCAGTGAATTGGTTGGAAGCCTATGCTCAACTGGGAGTTAGAAAGGCAGAAGAAAGTTTAAAACAAGGACCACTGTGACTAACAAGTATATAAACCGACACAGACAAGGGGTGTAAGTACAGTTTTGTGCAGCTGAAACAGTTACAAACATACATGTACGTATAAAAATGACTGAAAGAGGGGCATCAACCAAGGATTCCAGGGCCCCATTTTTGAGGGAAAACAAGAACAACTACCCCCAACAAGCATGACAAAAAAGGCAACTAATTTGCAAAGTGTGAAGAACATAAGAAACGGATCACTAGACCAGCAACAGTATGGTATCCCCCAAGCAAAGTGTGAAGAACATAAGAAATGGATCACTAGACCAGCAACAATATGGTCTGTCCCAAGCAAAGCGTGAAGAACATAAGAATAGGATCACTAGACCGGCAAAAATATGGTCTCTCGTAAGCAAAGCAGGAAGAACATAAGAAACATGGACTTAAACAAAAACACACCAACACAGCAGGAAATTACTGTGAGTTCCATCAGTTTTGATTCTAGGGGACTTGAACCATAGACCATCAGACTGGCAGACAAGTACACAATACAGTCTCTCCCAAGCAAAACGTGAAGAACATAAGAAACATGGTCCTAAACAAAAACACACTAACACAGGCAGGGAATTAATGTGAGTTCTTGCTTAGTTGTGTTTCTTGCAGATTCAAACTATGGACCATTAGACCGGCAGACAAGTGCACAACAACACTGTGGCTCCTAATTAAAGCAAGAAAAACAACACCAAACAATGCAGAACTGCTCAAGCCACTACAAGTTCTCCGGGAAGAGGCCATTCACCATTTTCTGAATCTACAGTTCACAACACAGACCACGCCGGGTAGTCAAAAAGCATCCTAAATGAAATCTGCAGCTCACAGTGTCACACCATGCACTTAACTCGGTAGCTGCTCAACCGAACTATATCCTTTCAGTCTACATAAGTAGAAAAATGCAACAGCTAATTACTGTCAAAAGCAGAAACTTGCCAAAACTAAGAAAGAGTAAACCAGCCTATTCACCAAACTGACATAAGCTGAAAGACAAGTGAACAAACAAACAAGCATAAAGAATGAATGGGAGTGCTGGGACTAGTAATGTTTCTTGAAGATTTCCACCAAGAACCATCATGTCAGTAGACAAGTGCACAAACCAACAGAGACAAGAAATAAGCGTGAGTGACAACAATGTTTTGTGCTGCTTAGACAGTAATCACACAGGTGACCGCAGCCTCACCACACCAACAGTAGATACCTGCACAGCAACAACACAGCAACTAGGGTAGTTGTAAATACACCTGAGGAAGGAAATTTGGATGGTCAAAAGAAGAAGAAGAAAAAAGGATAACAAAGATCTATCAAAGCCTTGACTTACTGCCAAAGTTGGTAAATTATCAACAGAATAATCAAACCAAAGAGTAATCACATTATTATAATAGGGGTTAAATGTGACAGTATCGACTTCCTTGTCCCCTGTGTGGGTTTCCTGGGTCTTGAGGCGTCAATTGTCAACTGTAAGGTGGAAATGGGGCGTGGGGGTTTAAGTCGAGGAGGGGAAGAACAGATCAACTGCATGTCAACACACATGCATTCAACAGAATATGATTCCCCTTGTGGGTTCCAGGGCCCTGTTATAGGGAAAACAAGAATAGACCCACTGCCTACCCAAAAGCATGTCGTCAGAGTCAACTAATTGGGGGCTTCCTTTAAAGTCGGAGCGCATCTGCCTAAGAGGCAAGGAACCAACAGTCTGTATACAAATGAGTCAGATCTGTAAAATGGATGCACACGCAACACTCAGGTTCTGTAACATGATTATAGTCCAGAAGTTGATGAACAACCAGAAATTTCTGCCGGAGTTTACAGCCGTAAAAAGCAAAGACAAAGAAGACGAAGAATATGATCTTTTTAGTGCTCAAAAGGAGGCAGGATGACTGGATGGTTCAGGAGCAGACAGTAAATCAGCAACCTCTACGAACCTTAAAAGAGGTGTCGCCAATCATGAGCACTATACAGGTAGCCAAAGAAGAATAGTAAACTAAAACAGAACACATGAAATCGGACAAAAGGGGCAGATATTGCAGGCTAGCATTAAACCACAATATACCAAGTATTCTTTTAAGGGTGAGTGCAGAAACAGAAGACTACTGCACCGGGTGGTACCCAGCCAGTCTAGCACAGCCTCTCTGGTCTGAGCCTGCCTTTCAAAAGTGTCATAAAAAACCCACAAACTCCAACTTAAAAACCCACATCTAGTAAGCTCTATGCTCGCGTGCGGATCGGAAGGTCGTGGGTCTATTCCCTGGCAGAGCCTGACTTTTAAAAAAATGACCTTGTCTCCCAGGTCAACTCAGCCTTGAGTGGGTAATGGGTGCAGTCCCGGGAAGCAGAGGCTGATCACATGATCCATCTTGTGCTGATTGGTCTATACAAATATAGGTCTAGCCCTATGTCCTATATGCCTATAAAAATATAGGTCTAGCCCTATATGCCCTATATGCCTAAAGGCATGGAAAAGTAACCTTCACTTGTATTTACTCAGTAAGCTCTCCGTCCCATTTTATGCGGCAACTGTCAAGTCCCAATCCTGAAAGTATCAGTAACAGTCTAACTGATCTAACTGGAGTGACTCGTAATGATTTTTGTAAATTTTCTTCTACACCAGAGATTTTCTAGTTTTCACATTTTTTTTATTCATAAATAGTTTTCTTTTTAAATATGTTGTTCATAATTCAAATGCAGAAACTTCCTTGTAATTAGACGACTGTAAAAAAGCTACTGCTACTTTCTAATCACATAAATACAAAAATTTGAAAGTTTAAAAAAACAAAAACATTAGGTTAATTTTCTAATGAGTGTCGATACAATACTCAAAAGTGAATGTTATTTGACTAAACAATTTGAGACTTAAAAAACAAAAAAAGGAACACTGTTCTTACATAAATAATTAAAGCACCCTGTGGGTCAGTGACACACTGGAAATATCAATTGATCAATTGGTGTTCGGTGGTTGATGTGGTCAACTTCATACCGGCCACATTTACTTCCTCGGACAGAGCTATTTAAAAAAAGTGTAATCAGGATTGGGGGGGGGGGCAATTTTGAAAGTGGGGATTTTTAGAGGCCAGGGGCTCGCACTAGCTGGCAATGATCCATGGGCTACTTGTCAGGCCTTCTCTGGCCAGATGGCCACCAGCTGAATAAGCCCTGCTCAAGGGTATCACCTGGTACACAGTTCACGCTGGGTTGATCTGGAGCAAGGTCCATTTATTTTTAATTTGTGTTCATATGGATCTGAACCCCACTTCTGGGCTGGTATGCCTAGCCTCTACATCACTGAACCCCACTTCTGGGCTGGTATGCCTAGCCTCTACATCACTGAACCCCACTTCTGGGCTGGTATGCCTAGCCACTACATCACAGTAGCTCTTTTTCTACACCCATTCCCCCTTTTTTTCCTCAACCTGTCGCAGAACTTTCCTTTGTCCCATTTTGTGAGCTGCTTCTTTTAAGAGAGTCAGTATTTCTACAGTCTCTAATTCATTTTCTCCAATGATATCAATGTCATCTGCATTGTCGAGTATTCTTGCAGTTTCTCCTATAGTACAATTTCCTTATCATTTTCTCCAGGGCCAAGTTGAAAATAAGTGGAAACAGAGCTTCGCCTTGCTTTAAACCAGATGTCATTGGAAAAGGGTCTGGCTTTCTGCCTATATATGTTACTTGTATGTTACATGTGTCTTCCATACATAGTTTCCTCATGGTGGTTAACTTCTTTGGTATTCCAAAATTACATAAACTGTTTCTATGTACATTATCATACGCCTTTTTAAAATCCACAAAAACATTATGTAGATCTCTTCTATATTCCAAGTTTTGCTCTGCTATTTGCCATAAAATAAATATCTGATCTATTGATCAGTTCTGTCAGAAACCCGCTTGGTAATCTCCAAATATGTCTTCGACGTATGGTTTTAGCCTGTTTAGCAGTACAACAGATAGTATCTTATAGCTTGTAGATAATAGTGATATTCCTCTATAATTGTCACATTTATACTAGTCTCCTTTCTTAAAAATGGGTCTTAATAATGATACTTTCCACTTACGGGGTAATTTCTATGTCTATCAAACTAGTTTTATCACTTCGTATATCTTTAAACGTAATGCATGGCCACCTTCTTTTATAAGTTCAGCAGCAATTCCAATAGCACTAGTTGCTTAATTGTTTTTAAGCCGTGTTATGACATAGAATACTTCTTCAAAATCAGACTCTTCAATATTTGGTTCACATGTTAATATCTCTTCCTGTGGATTAAGTGGGGTTTCACAGTTTAACAATTCAGCAAAGTATTCCTTCTATCCGTTACATATATCTTCATTATTATTTAGTATTTTGTCCTTGTGATCTTTTAAACTATACATTCTGTGTTGATGCCCTCATTTTACAGCCTTTAAAAAACTTTCTGGATTTGTTATTCTAATGGTTAGCTTCCATATCCATGACGATGTTATTCACGTAGCTTCTTCATATTCTGTTCTATTTTTTTTTTCTTCATTTCGTATGTTACTAGTATAATTTAGCCACATCCCCCGGCATGTATTTTCTTACTGACTGCTTCTTCAAATTTGTTACTGAACCATTTGTTCTTTCTGTTAATGGTAGACACACTAAGACATTTTTCTAAAGTGGTCTGAATTATATTCTTAATATCCATCCAGGTTTGGTCCACGTCTTCCCCTGACAGATTTAGTAAAATTTCAATTTTATGTTTAAACCCATCTGTAAATTTCTCTGATATGGATGTTTCTTGTAATCTGTCTCTACTGTACTCTGGATGTGATCTTTGCAGTGTAAAAGGATCGCTAAAGTTTGATTCTACAACCCAAAAATTATCATAAACACAGTTTTCCTCTGCCCATAAGCAACGCACACACTGCCAATATATACTTAAAATGCATATGGCTATAACATGCAAGAAATTCACTAACTTGATAAATTGTGATATTATTGATGTAAACAAAACAAAACATTTAGAGAACAGGAGTAAAATAATGAAGCCCAAACTATAGCAAATAATTTTATCCTTTAAGTCCATGTTCTTCAAACTACGGTGTGCAGACCATTGCCAGTTTGTAAATTTCCTGGCTGTCCGGCACAAATGTCAACCTAATCATGATTTAATATATGAAATGCTCCACGTATGTTTTTGTGGGTCCAAAAGCTGGTCCGCAAGATATATTTTTTCATATTTTTAGCTGGTGTAGAAAGGTTAAAGGGAGTCGCTGTGGCATAGTGGCTAGATGCTCTCCTGCGGATTGGAAGGTCCTGGGTTTGCTCCCTGGCGAAGCCAGACTTTTTTAAAAAAAATGACCTTGGCTCCCAGGTTGTAAAGGTGGCCAAGCTGACCACACTACCCCTCTTGTGCCGTTGGTCTATAAAATATAGGTACCCTATATACCCGATACACCTGAAAGGCATGGATAAAGGGTCTTTACTTACTTACTAGTAGAAAGGTTAAAGAATACTGGTCTAATTAAAAAGACAGAAATTAAACAACTACCATTACATTTTTTACACATCTTAATAAAACAAAAACAGGTTAATGAAATGTTACTTTTCCAAAAAAAAGTGTTATAATAATATGAAATGAAATACTGACACTTCTCATGGAATGATGAAACAATATGGCTGGCACCTTTCCGTCTTTCCAGACAATAGTGCTATGAGGAGGCATGGGACACAGCCAACCACGATGGCAAGTGTAAAAAAGTGTCTAAAGCCAGGGATGAAGTTACTCCTTTCCTTAGCACAAAGCCTGGGCAGTATTGTAGAAACCAAATGTTGCCTCTGCATCATGATCTCTCGCTCATTCTGCCTTGTTTACTCCAAATAAAAAGGCAACACTATCGAATTAGGAACAAGGCAGGCTGCAGAAGCTGCCGGATCAGACTATCAGTGCTCTATCTGTCCGCCTGTTAGAACTTACCTCCTAGACCAGCTGCCAGCCAAGGCTAAGAGCCTGGTCTGCCCTGCAGTAACATAAAGTTTTCAGGTTGCATTTCCTCTTCATAGGATAAGGCACTATATGATCCACTAAAGTCATTTATCAAGAATGTAGGTCAATGAAGGATCCTCTTCTCTAAATAAGTCAATACTCTTTTGGGGGTTTTGGGGTGGTGGGGGATCTGTTTTAATGGTTAACAAATATGGAGTTATTTTTCCCCCTTTAACTGACAATACAGCACACTCGACAGCAGACAGCTCCAGTACAGACACTACCAGACACAGTCTGCTTGACTTTCCTAAGAGCACTGAGTATCGACCAGATCTGCACCGCTCTCCTGAGACTGTAAAAACTGATTCACTGTTCCACACTTCTCTACTTGCATGTTTTATCCATCACCTGCTGAGAGGTTTCTCATTATCATAGTGAAAGAAATAAACAGCTACTTCAGCTTGCCCAAGGAGGTTGTGTAAGGTAGAGGGAAGGAAACAGCTTTTACCTACTGCTATAACATCACAACTAAAAAAGACAGCTTTTTTCTACTGCTGTAACATCATAGCTAAATTAGATAGCTTTTTCCTACAGCTATAAAATCACAGCTAAATGAGACAGCTTTTTCCTACTGCTATAACATCACAGCTAAATGAGACAGCTTTTTCCTACTGCTATAACATCACAGATAAATGAGACAGCTTTTTCCTACTGCTATAACATCATAGCTAAATGAGATAGCTTTTTTCTACTGCTGCTAAAATTACAGCTAATTGAGAAAGCTTTTTCCTACTGCTATAACATCACATCTAAATAAGATAGCTTTTTCCTACTCTTGTAACATCATAGCTAAATGAGATAGCTTTTTCCTACAGCTATAATATCACAGCTAAATGAGATAGCTTTTTCCTACTGCTGTAACATCATAGCTAAATAAGATAGCTTTTTCCTACTGCTGTAACATCATAGCTAAATTAAATAGCTTTTTTCTACTGCTATAACATCACAGATACCTATGAAAAAATGATCAGAAACCATAAACTAACATACATATGGGCACAAAGCTCTTGATTATGATAAGCATGCACATACACACACATAAAACTGCTGAACAAGTGAGATATATATGCTTTTCCCTCTTTATGTGTGTGTGTGTGTGTCTATATATGATGCGCTCTCTATACACATACAGCCCCTCTCTCTCTCTCTCTCTCTCTCTCTCTCTTCCCCTCCCTCCCTCTTCCTCCTCTCTCTCTCTCTCTCTCTCTCTCTCTCTCTCTCTCTCTCTCTCTCTCTCTCTCTCTCTCTCTCTCTCTCTCTCTCTCTCTCTCCCTCCCTCCATGCTGCACCCAATAATTCCATAATAAAAATCAACATATAAAGGCGGCGTCTAAACACAAAATGGAGTACAGACCACCACCAGGAAGATTAAAATGGATGCAGTGCTGCCAACAGAACAGCTCACATTACACAGATTATTTAGCCTCTACAAACTTTGGGATCTGGGAAGATGAATAAAGCCCAGTAACCACATGGACAGGATTCAAACAGAACAGAAACAATGAGGAAAATGGAAGAATAGAAACAATGATTAGGAAAGGAAGAAAGAGGAACATAGTAAGAAAGGAAGAAGTGGAACTAATAGTAGGAAAAGAATAGGAGAAAAAAATAGTAAAAAGGATGAGAAGAAATGGATAGTACGAAACATAAAACAGAAATGAAAAGTAAGAAAAGAAGAAACAGAAACAAACAGTAAAAAAGGAAGAAAAAGAAACAAAAAAGGAAGAAGCAGAAACACACAGTAAGAAAGAAAGAAACAGAAACAAATAGTTAGAAAGGAAGGAAAAGAAAAAAAGAAAGGCAAAAAATAAATTTATAGTAAGAAAGGAACATAAATAAATAGTCAGGAAGTAAGAAGAGAAATAAACAGAAAGAAAGGAAGAAAAAGAAATAATAAGAAAGAAGAGAAACAAATAGTAAGAAAGACAAAAACAGGTAGTAAGAAGGAAAAAAAAAAGAAGAAAAAAAAAGTAAGAAAGGCAGAAAAGATACATATAGTATTCATCTAAGTTTTGCAGTCAGCCAACCTGTCCATCTATTCATTTCCCAAAACAGTGGCATGCCCCAGAGAAAAGATCCAGCATCCAATGAACTGTGGGCGGGCGGGGGGTGGTTTATTTGCTGCCAAACTCCTATTTCTGTCAACCGACTGGCACTCGATGGTGGATGTGGTCAATCGTATGCCAGCCATCTTTATTTCCTAGGACATTTCCTGTGACCCTAGTGTAAGCTAGGTCAATCTGGCGCCAAAGTCAATGTGTTTTTCTTTTTTATTATTTATTCGTCCTAACATGGTGAACCCGAATTTTGGGCCTGTATGCAAGTGTTTCTCACTTGCTATAAGGTTAGTTGCGTATCCTTTACATGGTTTTTCTAGGCAAATTTACGTCCAGTAGTTTGCCATTGCTTTCTGGACGGTCTGCCTTCTTGGTACCACTGTCGAAACCAACGCAAGGCGCATGGCCTGCAGCTGAGATCGAACCCGGCATCCTGGCATTACGAAGCGTTTGAATCGACTTAGCTATAGAGCTGACTCACATGCTATAGGGAGCCAATTTTAACACTGGGCTGCAAATCCTGAACGATTTTTAAACATGCCAAACAAAATATCTTGAGGCCTCGGAGATCTGGTTTTACAGAAGAACCCTTAGAATGAATTCCTTGGGTTGCTAAAAAGAGCAACCTAGATGTTTTGAAAGTGGCAAGGGCTCGAAGACATCTTATCACAAACATCTTAAAGAGAGTCATAAATTTTCGTTGATGTTATGAGAAAAGGGAAACTGGAACATGCTGTGACCACTGGAAAGATCAGTGGAAAGAATAAACTGAAACACGCGCTTGCGGATAGCCCATGCCAGTCCGCAAGGCACTTGATGGTGATACAAACGTTTTGCCACTACATCACAGTGGTTCTCTCCCTGTTCAATAAACATTTCCCCCCCCCCCCCTTTTTTTTTTTCTTCCCTGAACTCCTTATTCACAGTTCAGTGGATCAATTTATTTAATAAACAGCTTGATAGGTTTCAGTTGCAGTCTTCCTTTAATTTCTTTATTTCTAATATTATTCCCATTTGTTATTTTGACAGCTCCTTTAAGACATCACACTCATACAGTTACAATGTGGAGCTTAGCAGCTCTAGTGAGGGTCCATGTAGCAAGGGTGCAAAGTTCCTGAATGTCTGTAGTTTTATTAGTAACTGTTGTAGCTGTTCTCTATGCTCCTGATACATACAGCAGTAGTGATTCCATGAGACTTAGAAGGAGAAACACAGACATCAGGGAGTCTGTGTAAGAGACAGGTAGATATCACAGAAAAAAGAAAGCGAGAGATAGGTGGATGGATGCACTCTCTCTCTCTCTCATTCTCTGTGTGTTTGTATTTAAGTATGAGAGAGAGAAATAAGAGACAAGAGAGAGGCAGACAGACATAATCACACATAAACATATTTTCTATCTCTCACACACGTACACACACTGAGTGAGAGAGAAAGAGATGGAGAGAGAAGGACTGGAAAGCTACTACATCTGTCCCAGACCTGCATCACTGTCTCCTCTCTGTAAAATCTACTCCTTCTCTATAAATAAACCAGGCAAGCAGCTTAAGAAGACAAACTACAGGCCAGAAGCTCACTCAAAACAAATTTTAAAAGGCAATAGGCAACAGTAAACAAAACAAAAATGCCTGTTGATCACATACACAACAAAAGCATATTTAGCCCTCCCTGGCTGTAAGTGAGAAAAGCACCTAAGCACATACATATATTACACTAAGACCGCTATTGGACATCTGCTGCAGCGCTATTACACTTGATACATTTCTGGATTATGTAATGGCTACGTAACTTTGTCATGCAAAACTAGGTACCTTCGCTGTGCTTGTGAGTCAGTGGCAGCTGCGTCTAAGCGTCCACCTTGTAGGAGTATGGATGTGGAACAACATTTACACAACGTATAACACAGTGGACATATGTGTGACGAGGTGGATTACATACATTTAACAGGGAAGCATAGAATGTTTTTTTTTGCACAGATGGAGCCAAGAGGCATTTGTCTAAAAGCAACAACTCTTTCAGTTCCAGGTGGTTTTAAATAGAAAGCCAATTTGGCACAATAATCACATTAAAATAGGCATCAGCGAATCACTTTCAAAGATACAGGATACACTGTGTTTCCTTTAAAACATTTGGCCTGATTTTTTTTAGCATACCCAGACCAAACAGAAAATAAATAATAAAACACTTGTTGTTTTGATACACACAGACATACGCTGAGCACATATGGTACATTGCTTGGGATGGAAAAGGTTACGCCAGTGGTTCTCCACTTTTCTAATGCTGCAACCCTTTAATACATTTCTTCTGTTGTGGTGACCCCCAACCATAACATTATTTTCGTTGCTACTTCATAACTTCAAAAAGTATGTGTTTTCCGATGGTTTTAGGCGACCTCTGTGAAATGGTCATTGAAAACTGTTGGGTTAAGATTATATTTATCTAAATGGAGGGTCACCCAGATTTGATCATTGGTAAAGAATGCAGATTTATTTTCTGTTAGGTGCCCCCCAAAAAAAACCTGGTACTATCTGCCACAGCGAGCCATACTAATATGTTACAACAGGTATAGAGCGAGTGGAAGACCTCGGAAAATATGGAGTGATGGTTTTAAAAAACAGCCTTACAGAAATGAACATCAGTCTTAATAGTGCTCTGACAGAGCTCATCAACGAATGATACATCTCCCCCCGAGACTTTGCTGAGCTATAATGTGAAAGAAAAGAAGAACAAGAAACAAAATAAAAATCCTAACCTACACAGTTTGTGGCGACTACACTAGCCATGTGGCATTAAATCTTGTAATCAAAAGTTTTCTGTTGTTCATTCAGCATTAGGTATGTGCACAATTAATTCCCTTTCACTGGCGTATGAAAGTGAAACAAAACCACACATGACCAATCACATCAAAAAAAGTACATTTACATCAACAACTGCACCATGCTAAATTTCATTATATTACCAATCAATTTTTTCAAGGTTCAACACAATACCAAAATTTAAAATAGTGGCGCAAAATTTATAAAACTTACCACATCGGGTGTGGTACCAAATGTACGGTTTTGCTCAGCAGTGGTAAAATACTATACAGTTTGAACAGGCTGGTTGGGCTGTCTTAATTTAATGTTCTAGAAAGTAACAACGACCAGTCTGATATCTATCACATCACCAATCGATACTTAATTAGTTAAGGACTATTGGACACCCCCACATCCCCAAGACTCCAGAACCACAAAGGGAATGTCAGATTCAAAAGAAGCGCTCTTGGTTCACTACTGTTCCAGAAAACAATACTTCTTTTTCTTTTTTGTCCCCCGGCTGGAAGCTTCAGCAGAAAGTCCCGGCTGTTAGTCATGCCAGGGCCTGAGTTTTGCATGTATATCCATTGCACTGGCTTTTTTTTTTTTTTTTAATTTTTGTATGGAGTTGGTTGTTCCATGCCACTCAGGCAGATGAACTCTGACTTCGAAGGAAGTCCATATTTGTTGGCTCCTGGGACATACTTGTAGTGGGTCTATTGTTTTCCCCAAAATTCACATGGGAGACAATAGAATCATAAATAGCATAAGCACAGCATGGATGAAACTCAACAGCCTCACAACCAGGGCTTTTCTTCTGGTAGTATGGCGGTAGGCAGTACCGGCACCATTTTTTTTTTGGGGGGTGCTTATGTAGTAAGTATCACCGCCATTTTTTTTGTCTAACACTTCTTGATGAGTATCAGCACTTTTCCCACCTCTGAAAAACAGTTCTGCTTATAACAAATAAATATGTACTTAGAACCTTATATCAATATTATGCAGACACAACATCACATTAAACACATTATGTAAAACTCTTGTAGTAAACATTTTCTCTCACACACTAAACATCACATTAAATATATCAATGAGAACGTTGTGATAACCATATTTTCTTCACAAACTGAACATCACAATCGATAACACCCCAGTAATATATTATTTATGGTTTTTAAAAAACAATAACACTGTACACGTGTTTTTGCAACAAACATCATATTGAATTAATATCAAAATCTCAAAGTAAACACATTTTGATTACAGGTATGTTATCTAACTTAATCTTGAAGTGGGCTATTTTACCCCAACTATGCATTACATTATATTTAATTTTTTTTTTTTAATTATAGTAAACATGTTTTCCCAGTTATACATTATATATGATTTTTTTAAAAAACAATAACACACAGTACACGTGTTTTTGCAACAAACATCATATTAAATTAAATGTATCAAAATCTCAAAGTAAACACATTTTGATTACAGTTATGTTATCTAACAGTCAAGATATTTGCAGGTCTTCAAGTTCAAGACAGGAAAACAACTGAAACAATAATAATAAAACCCAAAAATAATGCACACGTTTTATTTTGGGGTTTTAAAATGAAACTTGTGCATTATTTTAAAAACAAAATAATAAGGAAGAAGAGAAAAATCGGAAAGACTGCACCAAAACTGACCCAAAAAAAAAAGGGATTCACTGCAACATGCACGAAACTATTTTTAAAACAGTAACAGAATACAAAAATCAGTTTACCGTTTCTGATTCTGTCGCAAGAGCATCAGCTGTAGCAGACGTCACTGCTGTTTGCAATGTTGTTGTTGTTTGTGCTTCAGGCAAATGATTTCCTTTAATTTGTGGTGAGCCTGGGGTAACCTGATAAAAAGAGCGAGCCTGTGTTTATGATTATTTTTGCATTATTTTTGTGTGCAATCCTTACTGTATTTACAAGAAGACGGACAGACAGACCTAAGGATGTTATTCATGCGGTGAAGAAATATCTACATAAGCAGGACTACTAAACCTGATACAGGCAAGGTGTGCCTACAGGCCCTTGTTCTTCCTTGGTGTAAGGTCCCAGAAGTGGGAGATTATATAGCAAATCTCCCCGTGTGGGTTCCTGGATCTCATTGTGGGGGGAACAGGAATAGACCCACTGACTCCCCAACAGGCATGTTGTAACAGTCGACTAAATGGGGGCTTCCTTCAAAGTCAGAGTACATCTGCCTGAGCAGGAAGGAACCAACAGCCTGCACAGAAATAAGCAAGAGCTGTAAAACGGATGCACATGCACAAATCAGGTCCTTGAACAAAGCCAGGAGTCCAGAAATGGACGAACAACCTGGTCTGTCCGCCGGGGTTTACAGCCGGTGAACAAATAATTACAAACAGCAAATGAGGATTTGCAAACGACACAGAAGAGTGGTTGGTCAATAGGTTAGGGCTCTCATGTCGGAGACCAAGGTCAGAATCAATGATAAAGTTATGGTTTTTTCCTATCTTTATTCTTCTTCTTTCGTCCTACTGCTTATGGGTTATGGCAGGACTATTCAGTTTACTCGTGAGCCACAATTTTGAAAATGGGGATTGTCGCGAGCCCGAGGCCTAAACCCTAGAATAGAAATATCATTATTACAGTACAATCCAGGGTAGCTGGTGTCTATTGGCTATTTCTGCAGGTCATGCTGGTGTGTTCGGAAGCGAGCAGGTAGACAGACTGGCCGGTTCTGCACCACTTGGTGGTGAATTGATGTATGAAAAGCTAGATGTTGTGAGGGCCCTTTGGGAGCAAGTGAACAGTGCATAGGTACAAATAGATCAATATGGTCTGAGGAGAATGGAGCTGCAGCGAGTTATCCTGGTGTTCTTCACCCTCAACACCCAGGAAAAAGGCGAGACGGATGAACAATCAGACAGCTACTGGTTCCACCAGAATTGGAACTCTTCATCTGCTGCTGAAGATAGGGGGCTGAGCGTGTATGGGAGTGTCCCGAGTGCTAAGATGTTGATAATTAATTCAACATTAATGCAAGATAACTGGCAACAATCCGTGAGCCACTTTCTTGGCCTCCGAGGGCCAGATCTGGCACCAGTTGAAGAACCCTGCTGTAAAGCATTGCAGAGAGGCGTTAGATTTAGTTTCTTGTCTGTCGTTATTTGCTTCTTCTTCTTCTTTTGTCAAAATCTGCTTGTGCCGCTAGGCGTCGCAGTCTATCAGATGATCGGCAACCGAGCCAGGGCGCGCTCAGTCGCTTCATATGCCGTGATGTTATGAAGTCTCAAGTTGTCCGTGACTCCTTCAATCCATCTTCTTCTTGGTCTTCCCCTGCCTCTTGGTGTTTCGATTTTCATGTTGTATGCTCTTGATGCTGGCATCGTTGGTTCCATTCTCATTAGGTGACCAAACCATTTCATTCTTTGCTTCTCAATAAATTTAACGATGGGTATGGTTCCAATAGTTCTTGTAATCACATCGTTTCTCACTCGATCTCTTCTGGTTTTATTCGCAGCCATTCTCAAACACCTCATTTCACAGGTGGTTAGTCTTCTCTCGTGTTCTTTTGTTGTCCAAGTCTGACATTGATAACCTAATGTTGGTATAAAGATTGTATTTATAATTTGTCTTTTTATCTCAGCTGGGACAGCAGGGTGTTTTAAAATTGGGGCAAGCTGGTATGCGACATTGTTGGCTTGTTGGATTCTTGCTTCGATCTCTCTGTCTATTTTACCATTGAATGTAAAGATACTTCCCAAGTATTTAAATTCTTGCACTTGTTTTAGGCTGTGATCTAGAATCTTTATGTCGATGGTCTGTTGCTCTCTACTTATGCTCATGACTTCTGTCTTTTCAGTATTGATCTTCATATGATGCTTGAGGCAACTGTCGTGTAGTAGGTTTATGTGGTCTTGCAGCTGTTTACTATCACTGTGAAATATGCATTGATCGTCGGCAAAGAGCAGCTCATTGAAGTCCTCCTGTTTATCGACATCTGTTGGTGTTATGTCTATTTTATTAATTTTGTCCATAAATATTATGAAAAGTAAAGGTGATAATACACAACCTTGTCTTACTCCTGATGTTACTGGGAACCAGTCTGTGATGCCAGCTCTTGTTCTAATGGCGCTTTCACTTTGTCTAAAAATAGCCCTAACACAATCTAAAATTGTTCCATTTATACCGTAGTTTTCAAGAACTTTCCATAATAAATTTATGTTCACTCTATTGAAAGCTTTTTCTTGATCTATGAAAGCGATGTTCATTTGATGTCTGTGTTCTATTGTCTTTTCGCTAACTTGTCTTAAAGCAAAAATAGCGTCAGTACACCCTCTTCCTTTCCTAAATCCGACCTGTGATGGGCTCAGGATCGGTTCTACAACGGATCTAATTTGTTGTTCCAGAATTTTGGCAAACATTTTTCCTACTTGGCTTAGAAGGGAGAAGCCTCTGTAATTGTTACAATCTTGCTTATTGCCTTTTCTTTTCCAAATTGGGACTATAAGAGCTCTTTGCCAGTCTATTGGTACAGTTCTTTCATTCCAGGCTTTCCTAAATATGTGGAGTAGCCAGGTGACTCCAATTTCTCCACAAGCCTGTATTGCCTCGGCTGATATTCTATCAACACCTGATGCCTTATTTTTGGGACTGCATCTGATTGCTTCTCTGACTTCTTGTTCGATTATTGTAGGCTGTTCCTCGTTTGTACATCTGGGTGTGAATGGTACTGTTTCCTCATTTCCTGTTACATTCAGAAGAGTCTGAAAACTTTGCTTAACTTGTATTAATGTAATTCTGCATTTGTGAAGTGTCTCTTTTGCTCCCTTCATCTAACTCTTGGTCAGTCTCTTTCCTTGTAGCCTGCTGTTCTCATGTGGTACACTCTAGCTACTGGCTGATTTTGCTCCATTCTGACCAGATGACTAAAACATTTTATTCTTTGATGTTCTATAGAATCATTTATCCGTATTGTGCCTACCGTTTTTCTTTCTCCTTCGGTGGTGGCTCTTTTGTCACCTTTCTGTACATCCCAAATCACATTTTGTCATTCTGCTTTTATGTATTTCTAGTATATGTCTGACACTGACAGCACAAAGTTGGGTATTAGTAGCGCATTTACAAGCTGCTTTTCTGCGTACATATTGATATTTTATGGGTTTTTTCAGGGGCAAAAATTAAATCCTAACCTGCTCTAGGCATGCAGCCCTAAATCTTCAAGCTCAAAGCCCACACCCCAATACCTACGCCACCAAATGGTCAATGCTAAACTAAAAAGAATCACTCAAGTGAATCCTTTACAAATGTAACACAAATTTAGCTATTTAAAAAAAAAAACAGCATGTTTTATCCAGGCAAGCGTAGGTTTACTGCCACGGCTTTCTGTTTACATAACTCTTTCATATTTAAATGAGACAAAGACATCACATTTCAAATTCTTCATATGTTGACCAATGGCAGAGTGCTAAGATTTCTTGAAGATGCTATTTTTCATTACTTCCAAATGGAAAAAAAGGCGGTGTCAAGTTCACTAAAGCTGTGTCTGTGCTCTCTGAATTATATCCCTTTCTCCATGCATGCATGCATGCATTTGGGAACACACACACCTGCCTACCTGCCTCTAGCCACCCAGATATGCACACATCCTGTCTTGGTTCTGACATGCCCAAAGCTCACTAAAAGACCCTCTCTGCTCTCTGAGTTATATCCCTCTTCTCTCCCCTCGCACACACGCAGAGCCCCCCCCCCCCCCCCTCCTCCGCTCCAACCCCTGCCCAGACACATCATGTCCTACCTGTACAGTCATGTCCCGTCTTGGTTCTGCCATGGTCAAGCTCGCAGAAACTCTGTCTGTGCTCTCTTTCTGCGATGGTCGGGCGAGCGGGGAGGCTGCACCCTTTCTTCCTCGTCTGTTGCTGTAGCGTAGGTCTGGACTGGGGGCTGGTGACCGACCAGGTGAAGGCATTCCCGCTGCATCTAAGACACTCGTACTTCCCATATCTGGTGAGAAACAGGGGGTATTTTATTTTTTAATTCAACCCAAACAAAGAAAATCCCAGAGTTGCACAAGAAAGTCCAATAGTATAGGTGTGTTATGGGCTAAGCGCAAGGTTAAGGTAAGGATCTTTGTAAGCCCCAACTGCCTCTGAGACACCAGCTAACCCTACACTGACTCTAACCATAACCCCACCTAAATAAACCTTCTATCTTTCCTTCTACATTACTAATTCTTTCTATGAGTGCCAATCAATGCACTGTCTGTCTGTTTATTATATAACCCTAACCCTAACCCACAACACCCCTAGAAATTTGCACTATCGCAGAAACTCCTAGATTTTTTATGTTTTGGGTGAATTTAAAAAAAAGTAATACTGAGTGAAATATTAACATCAAACAGCAGATAGAGGATGCAGAAGTGTTAAACCCATATGAGGTGGTGCATCAGAACCATTGCTTACAGTGGTCAAGACTTATCCACACCTCTCTAGACCCTTTTCCATGTCTTTAGGCATGCTGGGCATTCAGAGCTAGACCTATTTTATAGACCAACCTAGACCAACTTCCCAAGACTCCATCAGGTACCCATTTAAAATTGGGGCAACCCGAAAGCCAGGGTCGTTTTTTTTTTTTCATCAGGACCTGAACCCACAACGTTCAGATCAACAGGCCAACGCCCAGCCACCATAACGGCTACAGATATTTGCTCCTATACTAGTTTTGAGCCTGGGCTGTCTGGGTGAAGGTCAGCAATCATAACCATACCTCTCTGTGGCCATCCTAAAAAAACAGGTTCCCTATATGAGGCCTGGCTAACACAGATAGTGTCGAAGTCTGAGAACATCTGCCTGATAGATGAGGAACCAACAGTCTGCACACAAATAAACCCTATCTGCAGGTAAATGAGCATGCAACACTAAAGTCCTGGATCAAGATTAAAGTCCAGAAAGGATGAACAACCATGACTCTTTGCTAAGGTTCAGGACGGCAAATGCTAAGAAAACAAGAATCAGTATTCAGGAGTTACAGTGGCTTGGCAGCTCATGAACAGAAATGTCAGTTCAGTGATCTTATTTTTCTATTTCTTCTTCTTCTTTGTGTTCACCGGCTGTGAATTCCTATGAAAACTCCATGTTGTTCATCCACTTAGACTTTGGCTTCGTACTACGATGGGAACTTACAGCCGGAATCTTGAATGTCTAACATACAGATGTAAACAGGCCCCTATGTCTCTCTCTCTACCTTACAGATGTAAACAGATCCCTGTCTCTCTCAAACATATAGATGTGAACAGACCCCTTTGTCTCTCTCTCTCTACCATAAGGATGTGAACAGGCCCCTATGTCTCTCTCTCTACCATATAGAGGTGAACAAACCCCTATGTCTATATACCATACAGATGTGAACAGACCTCTATGTCTCTCTATCTACCATATAGATGTGAACAGACCCCTATGTCTCTCTCTCTCTCTACCATATGATGTGAACAGACCCCTATGTCTCTCTATCTACCATACAGATGTGAACAGATGCCTATGTCTCTCTATCTACCATATAGATGTGAACAGACCACTCTCTCTCTCTCTCTCTCTCTCTCTCTCTCTCTCTCTCTCTCTCTCTCTCTCTCTCTCTCTCTCTCTACCATACAGATGTAAACAGGCCCTTATGTCTCTCTATCTACCATATAGATGTGAACAGACCCTTATGTCTCTCTCTCTCTCTCTCTCTCTACCATACAGATGTGAACAGGCCCCTATGTCTCTAACTCTACCATACAGATGTGAACAGACCCCTATGTCTCTCTCTCTCTACCATACTGATGTGAACAGACCCCTATGTCTCTCTCTACCATACAGATGTGAACAGACCCCTATGTCTCTCTCTACCATACAGATGTGAACAGACCCCCATGTCTCCAACTCTACCATACAGATGTGAACAGACCCCTATGTCTCTCTCTCTAGCATACAGATGTGAACAAACCCCTATGTCTCTCTCTCTACCATACAGATGTGAACAGACCCCTATGTCTCTCTCTCTACCATACAGATGTGAACAGACCCCTATGTCTCTAACTCTACCATACAGATGTGAACAGACCCCTATGTCTCTCTCTCTACCATACAGATATGAATAGACCCCTATGTCTGTCACTCTACCATACAGATGTGAACAGACCCCTATGTCTCTCTCTCTACCATACAGATGTAAACAGACCCCTATGTCTCTCTCTCTACCATACAGATGTGAACAGACCCCTATGTCTCTCTCTCTCTCTACCATACAGATGTGAACAGACCCCTATGTCTCTCTCTACCATACAGATGTGAACAGACCCCTATGTCTCTAACTCTACCATACAGATGTGAACAGACCTCTATGTCTCTCTCTACCATACAGATGTGAACAGACCCCTATGTCTCTCTATCTACCATGGAAATGTAAACAGACTCCTATGTCTCTCTATCTACCATAGAAATGAAAACAGACTCCTATGTCTCTCTCTCTCTACCATACAGATGAAAACAGATCCCCCTGTCTCTCTCTCTCTCTACCATACAGATGTAAACAGGCCTCTATGTCTCTCTCTACCATACAGATGTGAACAGGCTCCTATGTCTCTCTCTCTCTACCATACAGATGTAAACAGGCCCCTATGTCTCTCTCTCTACCATACAGATGTGAACAGGCCCCTGTCTCTCTATCTACCATACAGATGTAAAAAGGCCCCTATGTCTCTCCCTACAATACAAATGTGAACAGGCCCCTATGTCTCTCTCTACCATACAGATGTAAACAGGCCCCTATGTCTCTCTCTCTCTACCATACAGATGTGAACAGGCCCCTGTCTCTCTATCTACCATACAGATGTAAAAAGGCCCCTATGTCTCTCTTACTATCTTCTTAAACAATGTGTGCATAAATAATGTATGCATGGCGTACGGCCAGAAGGGCAGAATGTAAGACGGGCCTGTGTGCCCAATTCTTAACCCTTTGAAAATAAAGATTGTTCGTTCGTTCGTTCGTTCGTTCTACCATAAAAATGTGAACAGGCCCCTATGTCTCTCTATCTACCATACAGATGTAAAAAGGCCCCTATGTCTCTCCCTACAATACAAATGTGAACAGCCCCCTATGTCTCTCTCTACAATACAGATGTAAACAGGCCCCTATGTCTCTCTCTCTACCATACAGATGTGAACAGGCCCCTATGTCTCTCTCTACCATACAGATGTGAACAGGCCCCTGTCTCTCTATCTACCATACAGATGTAAAAAGGCCCCTATGTCTCTCCCTACAATACAAATGTGAACAGGCCCCTATGTCTCTCTCTACCATTCAGATGTGAACAGGCCCCTGTGTCTCTCTCTACCATACGATGTGAACAGGTCCCTATGTCTCTCTCTCTACCATACAGATATGAACAGGCAGGCCCCTGTCTCTCTCTCTCTACCATATAGAGGTGAACAAACCCCTATGTCTATCTACCATACAGATGTGAACAGACCTCTATGTCTCTCTATCTACCATATAGATGTGAAAAGACCCCTATGTCTCTCTCTCTCTACCATATAGATGTGAACAGACCCCTATGTCTCTCTATCTACCATACAGATGTGAACAGATGCCTATGTCTCTCTATCTACCAAATAGATGTGAACAGACCACTATGTCTCTCTCTCTCTCTCTCTCTCTCTCTCCCATATACAGATGTAAACAGGCCCTTATGTCTCTCTATCTACCATATAGATGTGAACAGACCCTTATGTCTCTCTCTCTCTCTACCATACAGATGTGAACAGGCCCCTATGTCTCTAACTCTACCATACAGATGTGAACAGACCCCTATGTCTCTCTCTCTCTACCATACAGATGTGAACAGACCCCTATGTCTCTCTCTACCATACAGATGTAAACAGACCCCTATGTCTCTCTCTCTACCATACAGATGTGAACAGACCCCTATGTCTCACTCTACCATACAGATGTGAACAGACCCCCATGTCTCCAACTCTACCATACAGATGTGAACAGACCCCTATGTCTCTCTTTCTACCATACAGATGTGAACAAACCCCTATGTCTCTCTCTCTACCATACAGATGTGAACAGACCCCTATGTCTCTCTCTCTACCATACAGATGTGAACAGACCCCTATGTCTCTAACTCTACCATACGGATGTGAACAGACCCCTATGTCTCTCTCTCTACCATACAGATATGAATAGACCCCTATGTCTGTCACTCTACCATACAGATGTGAACAGACCCCTATGTCTCTCTCTCTACCATACAGATGTAAACAGACCCCTATGTCTCTCTCTCTACCATACAGATGTGAACAGACCCCTATGTCTCTCTCTCTCTCTACCATACAGATGTGAACAGACCCCTATGTCTCTCTCTACCATACAGATGTGAACAGACCCCTATGTCTCTAACTCTACCATACAGATGTGAACAGACCTCTATGTCTCTCTCTACCATACAGATGTGAACAGACCCCTATGTCTCTCTATCTACCATGGAAATGTAAACAGACCCCTATGTCTCTCTATCTACCATAGAAATGAAAACAGACTCCTATGTCTCTCTCTCTCTACCATACAGATGAAAACAGATCCCCCTGTCTCTCTCTCTCTCTACCATACAGATGTAAACAGGCCTCTATGTCTCTCTCTACCATACAGATGTGAACAGGCTCCTATGTCTCTCTCTCTCTACCATACAGATGTAAACAGGCCCCTATGTCTCTCTCTCTACCATACAGATGTGAACAGGCCCCTATGTCTCTCTCTCTCTACCATACAGATGTGAACAGGCCCCTGTCTCTCTATCTACCATACAGATGTAAAAAGGCCCCTATGTCTCTCTCTACCATAAAAATGTGAACAGGCCCCTATGTCTCTCTATCTACCATACAGATGTAAAAAGGCCTCTATGTCTCTCCCTACAATACAAATGTGAACAGGCCCCTATGTCTCTCTCTACCATACAGATGTAAACAGGCCCCTATGTCTCTCTCTCTACCATACAGATGTGAACAGGCCCCTATGTGTCTCTCTCTACCATACAGATGTGAACAGGCCCCTGTCTCTCTATCTACCATACAGATGTAAAAAGGCCCCTATGTCTCTCCCTACAATACAAATGTGAACAGGCCCCTATGTCTCTCTCTACCATTCAGATGTGAACAGGCCCCTGTGTCTCTCTCTACCATACGATGTGAACAGGTCCCTATGTCTCTCTCTCTCTACCATACAGATATGAACAGGCAGGCCCCTGTCTCTCTCTTTAAAATACAGATGTGAACAGACCTCTATTTCTCTCTCTACCATACAGATGTGAACAGGCCCCTATGTCTCTCTCTACCATATGAACAGACCCCATTTTTTCTCTAACATACAGATGTTTAACAGGCCCCTATATCTAACTCTACCATACAGCTGTGGCCAGGTCCCTATGTCTCACTATACATGCGGGTAGGTCCATAATTCTCACTCCACATGTGGGTAGGTCCTTATAAATTTCAATCTACCATTCTAGCATACGCTTACAGGCAGGAAAACCTGTAAAAGGCTGGTGCCTGTGGTGAAGTATGAACTATCTCCTGCTACACATCACATCAGACTGAACTTTCCATCACACCTGTGACTGAAATCAGTGAACCACAATCTTGAGTTTAAATGACAATATACCTCCCAGGTAATTCTCTCTGATCAAATAAAGTTCCCCATGTGGGTTTAGGGGCCCCAATGTGTGGGGGAAAAGGAACAGACCCACTGCACCCTAAACAAGCATGTCATAAAAGTCTACTAATTAGGGGTGTATTTTTGAAAGTCTGGGTGCAACAGTCTGCAAACAAAACCATATCTGTAAAATGGATGTTCATACAAAACTCAAGTTCTATAAAGATGAAAGGACCGCAATGTAAGAACAGCCTTCATCCTTCTTGTCCAATTTGTGACCCACTGGAATAGTTTCTTTGTTCATCACCTCCCCCCACGCACGCACGCACGCACTCTCTCTCTCTCTCTCTCTCTCTCTCTCTCTCTCTCTCTCTGAGTGGGCAGGAGTGTGGTATAAGTGAGGACATGTGAGTGTGGTATAAGTGAGGACATGTGAGTGTGGTATCAGTGAGGACATGTGTGTGTGGTATATTTTTTTAATCATAATTTAAAGGTCATCTAGCATGCTAAGAAATACCCATAATACCGCTGGAGCAACTGAGACTGGAGTTTGTGAAACTGGGCGTGCCTTCTGTACAATCGGTATGCGTTGGGGTGGACTCGGACAAACTCAGTGATGGAGAAGGAACTCGGTGACTTGCTAAACTAGAGCTGACGCCGATGCCTCTCAGTGATGCTGTGGAGGCAGTGCCTGCTGAAAGCCCATCTTCACTTCCATACATGCTGAGGTTAGCAGGTTCTGACCTAGAAATTCTAAATTTTGCCCCTCATTAGAAATGTCCTCAAGTAAAGTCAATTTGCTTTATTTATAGGTAAACTCTTTGTGACTTTTCATGAATGCTTGGGACAATAATGTGGTGGTTTTCCTGTTGTCTTCCACATCCACATGGTGGGGAAAGGTGGGGGGGTGTCTTTTACCTCTACTTATAACAATAATTTATGACTGACAGGACAGGTGAGTGCCCGGCTCTGCTTAGCTGCAGAGTTGTCCACTTATTCCGATGGATACTGGGTCCCAGAAGCTGTGTTTAGCACACCGTGGTGTGCTGCCCATCCTCTACCGCACAAAGAACAAAGTTCTTTGTTCTTGTGTTGAGAAAAGGAGCACTGGAAAATATCGTGACAATTGGAAAGAAAACTGGTAGAAGAGGCAGAGGCAGACCAAGAGAAATGATGGTGGATGGCTCAAGACAGTGGCATGGAGGAATCTCATCAGTGGAATTGATCCAGAACACCAAAGACCGAGATCTGTGGCGACGTTTGAACGCCTGCGCCAGCTGGCTAGGCACTTGATGATGATGATGATGATAATGATAAACCTCTTTGAGTCATAAACAATACAAACTCTTTCCCTTGAATCCCAAACAGTGTATAATGTGTTCTCTTATGTTTTTATATTTTGGTCGGAGTATATAAATAAATCTAGCTTCTTCAGCGGGTAGCTCAACTGTGTATTTAGCCTCTTTGAAAGTCCTGCAGTCAATATTGTTTAAAAGTTACGTTCCTGCAAGACACCTACTGCTACATCTTCTTCTTCTTCTTTTTTGCGTTTACCAGCTGTAAACTCTGGCGGAAAGTTCTGATTGTTTACCCACTTCTGGACTGCAGTCCTGTTCCAGAACTTGAGTGTTGCGTGTGCATCCATTTTACAGATCTGTCTCATTTGTATGCAGACTGTTGGTTCCTTGCCTCACAGGCAGATGCCTTCCGACTTCGAAGGAAGCTCCCAATTAGTCGGCTCTTATGACAAGCTTTTGGGTAGGCTATTCTTGTTTTCCCTATCATAGGGCCCTGGAACCCACACGGGGAGTTACATGTTCAAGAACTGAAAAAATCCTCCCCCCAAAAAACATTTGTCACATCTGACAGGCATTTCCAAAGGGGGAGCTTAGGTTATAATTGTGACTAGGTTATGTGCGCCATATAAAATAGCTTAGCATTATAGGTCACTATGAGCCCTCAAAAGGACTCCTGCACTGTTGATGCGATCCAAGTAGACAGACGCAAATACTGTCCCAACCACTAACTAAGTCGTTTACCAGCAAGCCGATTGGTGACCTGGCCGCCGATGAATCATCATTGTCCTGTTGTGTTGTTCATACATTAGGGCTCACAGTTTGCTCCTCATTTCACCATTTCCGGAGAAATCTTTTCAAAATAACAGATCCGGCACCTTTGACCTCTATCAACCCCATTCGTCTTAAACATTTCCTTGAACATCATTGTTTCCTCATTTTTTTACCCATTTCAGTTCCTGTTTGGTGATCCTCTATCTGCTTCTCCTCCAGACGTGCTTAATGTATTTCCATCTGCTTTATCTTCTTCTTCTTCCTCTTCTTCTTCTTTGCGTTCACCGGCTTTGAACTCCGGCAGAAAGTTCTGCTTTATCTTATAACTGTTGATACCAGTGCAAGTCCAAACATTTCTGTTATTTTTTTACTCCTTTCTCTTTCCTGAATTAATCTCATTTTATGTTCATAAATTTCATGAGATATTTGTTTCTTATTTAATTTAACTTTGGCTCCATGACTTAAGTCAGCTCTGGGGAGAGTGTCTGTGCAGGAGCTCCTCCTCGAGGCAGCGAGGCTTAATGAGGTCGGTTTTCTTTGATGTCATATTCATCATTCAACTGGATAAGAGGCCCAACCTGTAGCCTCCGGGATGCCAATAGAACTGTTGGAGGGTTGAACAGGGTTTCTAGGATTTGCTCCTGTTTGATTAGAAATTGGCTGGGTCTGAAAGCAGCCGCTACTGAAGTTTGTGGGGCTGACAAAGACCACTTTCTTTCTTTTTTGTGTGTGTTTGTGTGTGCGTGTGTGTGTGCATGCATGCGTGCATGTGTGTGTGCACTGCCATGCATGCAGGTGTACAGAAAATAAGCAAGCTGTTAGGCTTGCAGATAAGGCTTTTGTGGAGGGTGGATGTGAAATGTACCAAACTGACATTCTAAATCCTCTAAGAGAAAAAAAAAAGAAAATGTTTGTGAGAACCAAGTAGTGAACTGTCAATCTGCAACCATGACCACACTGCAAGAACAGAAAATTAAAAGGAGTCTGGCTAGGCAAAAGCAGGAATGAAGAAAATAATAAACAAACTATCTATTTTCTGCACTATGAAGAAACCACTATGAAGAAACCACTAAGAAGAAACCACTACAAAGAAACCACTACGAAGAAACCACAACGAAGAAATAATCTGTTGAGTTGAGTTGAGTTGCTTCAAAAACCGACATCACAGCATTCAGGGCATTCACTATCTTCAGCAGCCAGTGAAGAGTTCCAATACTAAGATTGCCAGTAGCATTCTGATTAAACGACCGTCTTGCCTTTCCTCTGAGCCTCGAGCATCTGCCAGAACTCTCGTCACCCCCCCCCCCCCCCCCCAATCTCACTAGACTATGGTGATCCATCTGCTCTTCCGAACTGTACACGCTTTCCCACAAGGCACTAACCACGTCTACCTAATCAGGCATCAGTATTCCACCAAGTTGTGCAGAGCCAGCCAGTCTGTTCGCCTGTTAATTTCCCAACACACCAGCGTATCTCAGTGAAAAAATCCAGACAATACTCCTCACCCGTGTTCAGATAATCTGTCAGCTGACCTACTAATCCTATCTGAATAGTGACTTCCCATGTGTGTTCCTGGGCCACATTTTGAGAGGAAACATTAACAGACCCACTGCCACACTAACACACATATACAAAGCTACTAATCAGTGATGTTTTTTCAAGATCAGAGTCCATCTGCCTGAAAGTCAAGGAACCATCAGTCTGCATATAAATAATCCAGATCTGTAAAATGATGTACATGCACAAACAGTTCTGGAACACTGTCAAAGTCCAAAAGTTGACAAAAAAACCAGAATTTTCCCTCAGATTTTATAACTGGTGAATGTGGTGAAGAAGAAGAAAAAGAAGAAGAAGAAGAAGAAGGAGGAGGAGGAGGAGCAGGAGGAAGCAGAAGCAGAAGAAGTAGAAGAAGGAGGCGGAGGCGGAGGAGGAGCAGGAGGAGGAGCAGGAGGAGGAGGAGGAGGAGGAGGAGAAGAAGAAGAAGAAGAAGAATAGTGACACTGAGTGTCAAGCTTTCAGATTGCAAATCCTGAAGAATGAAAATATTTTAAACAATTATCATCAATAATAAACAATTGAAAAATTAAAGAAAAAAAAAGAAAGAAAAAAAGAATAACCTCACCTATTTAAATGTCGGGAGTTCCCATTCATATTGTATGCGAGTGGCCGGGTGGGAGGGAGTAGCGGGAATCTGGGCTTGGCACTTTGGAATATTCTGGAAGGAGGTCGGGTCTTTCCCCTACAGAACCTGAACCTACAAAAACATATGGATTTGGATAACGTTAAAAAAATCAAATACAGAGATTCTAAAGAGACTATGAATCTTCTTCTTCTCGGTGTCCAGTGGCTGTAAACTCCAGCGAAAAGAACTGGTTGTTCACCCACTTCTGGGCTTTGGCCTTGTTCCAGAATTTGAGTTTTGCCTGCACATTCATTTTACAGATCTGGTTTATGTGTATGCAGACTGCTGGTTCCTTGCCTCACAGGTAGATGCAATCTGACTTCAATGGCAACATTCCTAATTTGTCAACTTTTACGACTTGCCTGTTAGGGGCACAGTGGGTCTGTTCTTGTTTTCCACAATAAGTAGTGGAGCAGGATGTTTCAAAATGGTAACTTCTGTGATAGACTTTTCAAGGAATGGTCAGGCACACTGAGTAGTTACCCCAGAGTTGATTGTAGCCGCTGAAGATCTCGTACAGGAAAACCGCTGATTGCTGGACTTTGAAGGAAACATCCCTATTTGCTGTTATCAAAGCACTTCAAAACTTCCACACACTGGCTTGCGGTTCAAGTATCGATTACCGGCCCATACACACCGTTACTGGCCATTCATTCATGCTTGCTACCTTTCACACTCGCTAGTCTAAGTTAGAGGGGAGTCAGGTTGTGTTCAATCATCTATACATTAGGTATCCTGTGACCGGCTAGGTAAACAGTGTGTTTCACTTGTTGTTCTGAGCGGCCGGTGATACTGTGTATATTCTAGCCTTTTCGTATTTCAAGTACGAAATGAATTTACTTCAGTTGTCAGCGCTGACGACTGACAAAGAGTGGCGACTGCAAAATTGTAACAGTTCTAGAACGTAGGCTGAGGCTGTGGGGAGTGGAGGGGAGTGGGGTTTGTTAGGGCCAGTTCTAGATCCTCTGGGGTCCTTAAAAGTGGTCTCATTGTGTAATATAGAACAGGCGTCATCGCCGGTGAGAGCGTCAAAGACAATACAACCTGAAACCCTTGTAGCAGAGAGTTGCACATGTGAAAGGTCAATAAGCATGAATGAACGGCAAATCACGGTATGCCTGGGCCAGAAATCGTTAGTTATACCTGACTTGCTTCTTCTTCTGCTTCTTCTTCTTTCCCTTCAACACTTCGAGCCCTTGAAATTTACTGCTGCCGATATCATCCGCCTCCACACATATCTGCTCTTTGGTTGGCTCTCTTTCCGGTTGATGACTCTTCCCCTGCTGTGTAATGCATTCAGATATATGATGCCAATCTCGAGCTTTTATAGACCAACTGGCACTCAATGGGTTATGTGGAATTAGAACACTATCTATTTTTACTTCTATGGGTTTTCCAAGCTGCCTATTTTAAAACTAGTCAGCCTGGAAGACCAGATCAATCCAACTGTGGACTTAAGTCTTATTCCAGAAATTGACTGCTGCACACACATCTGTATTACAGATCTGACGTACTTGTATGCAATTTGTTGGTTCCTTGCCACTCAGGCAGATTCCCTCCGACTTCAAAGGAAGCCCAAAGGTAGAGCATGCTTGTTGGAAAGGCAGTGGGGTCTATTCTTGTTTTTCCTACAATGGAGTCCCGGAACCCACAGGGGAAGCAAAGGTTTTAACAGCGGTACTAACTAAGAGCTGACTGTTTAGAAAGCAATGGCAACCTAATATAAAAATGCCCAGCGAAATCACAAAGTCAATAAATGCTGGGGTTGGTTCTGCAACCATCCGTAAATAACATGCAACTAACATTTTTTTTAGGAACTTACTCTTACTATGTCCGCCTGTAGTGGGAGGTTCCTGAAAAACGATGGATTTGTTAGGTTTATCCGACTTTTGGAATGTACTGGATTCTGACTGCTCGGAATGGGATCGAGGTTTGCTGATGGAGCGTTTCTTGGAAGGTGATGGTTTCAAACCTGCTGAAGGTACATATATTATGGTTATAGTAGCAGTATTTTCAAAACAGTTACCAGTTCTAAATTTCATATAATCTTTTGTCTTTGCGTTCACCAGCTGTAAACTCTGGTTGTAACTTCTTGTTTTTGTTCATTTCTGGAATTTAGTCTTGCTCCAGAACTTGTATTTTGCATGCACATCCACTTTACAGATCTGGCTTATGTGTATGCAGATTGCTGGTTCCTTGTCTCTCAGACAGATGTACTTTGGAGGAAGCACTACTCATCAATCGTCCTTTCTTTTTCTTCTTGTGTTTAATTTCTGATTTACACTGATAGACAGGTTATAGTCATCTTTGACAACATAATTGTTAGGGAAGGCAGTGGATCCATTATTTTGTTTCCTAAAATGGGGCCACAGAACCCACATGGAACCCAAATTTTGATAATGAATACAAATAAACTTCTGGAAAAGTGTGTTTAAAAGCAAGTGGAGACAAGATACTTGAGAAATGCTGCAGAAGAGCCACACACGCAAAATCAGGCAATAAAGTCATAAAGAAAAAAAATGTGGAACGGAACCAATACTAAATTACACAGACAGCAAATAAAATAGTTTGCCACTTAGAAAGAATGCCTTGTGGCACCATATCACACAAGGCATATGCCAAAAGAGGAGAGAGATGTTCATCAAGAGGTAGACCAAGAACAACATGGACAGAGAACACCAGAGAAACTCTAGAGAACATTAGAGAAACTCTACAACATTACAATATGCCTATGGTCAAGGTGGCCCAGAAAAGGTAAGAGAACAGGTCAGGAAGAAGATGGTTCAACCTAATTCCACTGGGGTTTTATCCCATTTGGTTCACACACACACACACGCGCGCGCGCGCGCACGCACGCTTGCTCCTGCCCGCCCTCTCCCTCTCTTTCTTTACAGGCAATGCCATGCACTAAGCATAAGTTCTTTGTATCCATTTCCGTCTTTCTCTGCCATAGTTTTATATTGTGTAATAATGTGGCATGGAAATTAAGTTCATTCCTCTCCACAGCACAAAGCCTGCCCAGTACTGTACAGACCATGTGTTGCCCACGCAGCAAGATCCCTCTCTTGGCTTGCCTTGTTTACTCCAAAATAAATGTGGCACCAATATGTTCCATGCTGCAGAAGATGCTGGACCAGAAGAAAAGTATCCGTCTGTCTGTCCACTTATTACTTTTCCTTGTAGACCAGCTAATCACCTAGTCTTCTCTGAGGTCATATTTATGGGGACCCCCTCCACCTCTTTTCCGTTTATAAAGTAATTCATTTATTAATTCATTGTCATCTGGAGCCATTATATGTCACACAGGGCTCACAGTCTATTTCTCCATACTGTTCTTCTTCTTCTTCTGACTTCTAACCCCTAATAAAACACAGGCCTTCAACAAAGTCATGCAAAATCGTTCCCCTTATTCTCTCCATCTTTTTCACTTCACTCTCTAGCTCCCTTTTTCCCTGTTGTTTGGTACAACATGCTAACTGGGGAAGGCTGGGAGTCCATGTTTTCCCTGTTGTTTGGTACAACATGCTAACTGGGGAAGACTGGGAGTCCATGTTTTCCCTGTTGTTTGGTACGACACGCTAACTGGGGAAGGCAGGGAGTCCATGTTTTCCCTGTTGTTTGGTACAACATGCTAACTGGGGAAGGCAGGGAGTCCATGTTTTCCCTGTTGTTTGGTACAACATGCTAACTGGGGAAGACTAGGAGTCCATGTTTTCCCTGTTGTTTGGTACAACATGCTAACTGGGGAAGGCAGGGAGTCCTGTTTCCTGTTGTTTGGTACAACGTTCTAACTGGGGAAGGCAGGGAGTCCATGTTTTCCCTGTTGTTTGGTACAACATGCTGGGGAAGGCAGGGACTTCTTGGTACGACACGCTAACTAGGCAGGGAGTAAAACAACAGGCTAACTGGGGAAGGCAATGTTTTCCCTGTTTTTTGGTACACTAACTGGGGAAGGCAAGTCCATGTTTTCCCTGTTGTTTGGTACAACATGCTAACTGGGGAAGGCAGGGAGTCCATGTTTTCCCTTTTTGGTACAAACATGCTAACTGGGGAAGGCCATGTTTTCCCTGTTGTTTGGTACAACATGCTAACTGGGGAAGGCAGGGAGTCCATGTTTTCCCTGTTGTTTGGTACGACATGCTAACTGGGGAAGGCTGGGAGTCCATGTTTTCCCCATAATGGCGTCATGGATAAAGTACTTCTTCTGCACTCACACTTAATTAGTGATTGCCACCTTCTGTTGTGGTTTTCAGCTAAGCTGTGATAACAATGGTCTTTTTGGCACAACACAGCCAATTTCAGCTCATCTTTAAAGGGACTTACATGCCTTGCGACACCATACCGTAAAAGGCATGCACTAAAAGAGGAGAGGGATGTAGACCGCAAAGTATTCCAAGAACAAGACAGAAAGCAAGCATCAAAGAAACCACTACATCAGGATGAGTCTAAAGTCAAGGTGGACCAGAAGAGGTAAAAGAAAAAGTGCAGCAGCATTTTACAACATACCTGTTACGAAGCAGCAGATTATCTATTATCTGTTCCCAAAAAGAGGTACTCAAAAACCACAGTGAACCTGTATAAAGTGGAGAATACAACCTGTTCTTACCTTGTGATGCCTTTCTAAAGACTCTGCTGGCGTGATACTGAAGGAATCTGTGTGCATAGTAACTGGGTCGATGGACTGATATTGTGTCCTGCAGATGTCATAACAGGTGTGGAAGTTCATTACAAAGGGTATCTCAAAAGTGTCCATACATAGAAAAAATATGACCAACACAATTGCAAACATAACTCTAGCTGTGCTATACCTGTTCTTCAGCAATGGAGAACATATCAACATGTTTTCAAAATATTCTTAGTCAACGTAGAGCATATTTTATATGTGAAAATGGTCTTCACACAAAAAATGTTTATTTTTCCAACATATGGAAATTTATGAGACACCCTGTACCCTGCTGTAGCTGCTAGGCGTTCACCTGTGGATCCTAAGGACATAGAAAAAATATGACCAACACAATTGCAAAAATAACTCTAGCTGTGCTATACCTGTTCTTCAGCAATGGAGAACATATCAACATGGTCTTAGTCAACGTAGGGCATATTTTATATGTGAAAATGGTCTTCACACAAAAAATGTTTATTTTTCCAACATATGGAAATTTATGAGACACCCTGTACCCTGCTGTAGCTGCTAGGCGTTCACCTGCGGATCCTAAGGTCGCGGATTCGGGTCTTGACGGAGCCAGACAGTTTTTCAAAAATGATCTTGGCCCCAGGTCGACCCGGCCTTAAATGGGTACCAGGTACAGTCTTGGGAAGCAACAGCTTCTGGAGTGATTTTACCACATCACCAACCGAGTGCACATTGGTTAATAAAATACAGGTCTAGCCCTATATGCCCAATACATCTGAAGGCGTGGAAAAGGGTCCTTTCTTCTTTTTCTAACCCCCAATGGAGCATAGGCCCTCAACCAACTCATGCCAAGTCATTCTATCCTTTCGCTATCACATGCAGCTCTTCTTAATCATTTCATTTCAGCTGGGCCCATTACCAGTTTCATTTGATCTAAAACAACTTTAGTTGGCCTAAAACCAATTTTGGTCAAACGAATACGAATTTAAGTTCATCTAATAATAATTTCAACTGACCTCATCCCGATTTCAGTTTAACCTAACACTAATTTCAGTTGATCTACAGTCAAAATAATATTCTTCTTCTGTATTGGTCCCTTAAGGGTGATGGTAAACTGTGTTGTGGTTTACAGCCAACCTGTCACTTTTCCCTTTTCCTTATCAGTTATCATTTATCACTTTTGCTGTTAAGCATTGGGGAGAAAAAGTAATGGCTACTGTCATTCTAAGTCAATGCAAAAGCTTTTTAATGTCATCAATCCATATTCTCCTAGGGTGACCTCTTGCTTTCACATCAGAACTTTTTATGTGTAACACCTGTGTAGGAATTTGTTCTGGCTGCATTCTTAGTATAGGACCAAATCATTTCATCTTCTGTGTCTCAATTAATCTGGTGCATAGTGTAGTGTTGTTCCCAATCAATATACAATATTCTTTGTAAATTTGTCTTCGATGGTTGAGCTGGCAGCTTCCCTCGGGTGTCTCATTTCACTGGCGTTATTTCACAGAGGTTAACCTTTGATAATGTCTAAGTTTGGCACTGGTAGCACAGTGTTGGTATGAATATGCTTGTTTATATTTTATTGCGTTTTGGGTTTTTTTGGAAAGGGGTAGGAGGCATACTTATGTTTGGATGGGGAGGGGGTGTCTTACTTATATTTGGATTGGAGGGGAGAAGAGGGTGTGTGTGTGTGTGAAGCGTCTTACTTATGTTTGGATGGGGGAAGGAGGTGTCTTACTTATAATTGGATTGGAGGGGAGAAGGGGGTGGGGGTGTGTGAAGTGTCTTACTTATGTTTGGATGGGGGAGAGGGTGTCTTACTTATAATTGGATTGGAGGGGAGAAGGGGGTGGGGGTGTGTGAAGTGTCTTACTTATGTTTTGATGGGGGAGAGGGTGTCTTACTTATAATTGGATTGGAGGGGAGAAAGGGGTGGGGGTGTGTGAAGTGTCTTACTTATGTTTGGATGGGGGAGAGGGTGTCTTACTTATATTTGGATTGGAGGGGAGAAGGGGGGGGTGTGAAGTGTCTTACTTAAGTTTGGATGGGGTGTCTTACTTATAATTTGGATTGGAGGGGAGAAGAGGGGTGTGGGTGTGTGTGAAGTGTGTGGTACTTATGTTTGGTGTGTGGGGGAGGGGTGCGTCGTGCGTACTTATATTTGATTGGTGCGGAGAAGCGTGCGTGGTGGTGGGTGTTTGGTGTGTGTGTGAAGTGTCTTACGTTATGTTTGGATGGGGGAGGGGGTGTCTTACTTATATTTGGATTGGAGGGGAGAAGAGGGTAGGGGGTGGGGTGTGTGTGAAGTGTCTTACTTATGTTTGGATGGGGGAGGGGGTGTCTTACTTATATTTGGATTGGAGGGGAGAAGAGGGTAGGTGGGTGTGTGTGTGTGTGTGTGAAGTGTCTTACTTATGTTTGGATTTCTATATAACAGCGTAATTAGTACATAAGTGCATTGGCTTGAATTAATAGCATATTATTTCTTTTCCCGAATCTATTGCCCTGTCCTCCCAGAACATACTTCCTAGATATTTAAATTCTTTGACTTGCTTCAGACAAGTATTCAACCCTATATGTAGCGGACTAGAAATTCTACTGTCCTGCGTTACTGTTTCAATTTTAGTTGTATTTACTTTCAAGTCAATCTACTGTAAGTTTTGAGAAGAATATTAATTTGATTGTTCATAACAGATTGAAATTGGTGTGAGATCAACTGAAATTGGTGTTAGGTTAACTGAAATTGGTGTTACGTTAACTGAAATTGGTGTTACGTTAACTGAAATTGGTGTTAGGTCAACTGAAATTGGTGTAAGAACAACTGAAATTGGTGTTAGGTTAGCCTGTTCAATAAATCAGTTTTAAAAAAGCACTCACCCCATCTATAACCATCGACTTGACGGTATGTTCAAGTCGTTTCTTCAGCCTGAAAGACTGCAGGATGTCTATGATCCCGAGGTAAAGCAGCAGTCGTTCACCCTTGGCATTACGAGCTGGGATTCCCCCCGGACTGCAGGAAGACAAGATAAACACAATGAGTTACGAGTTGCCGATCTTTACTCCCAATTCTCATATTCATAGCAGTGATGTGGACAAGTTGCTTCCAAAATACTCGCAACGTCCTTTCTCTATAAGGGCACTGACAATGTCTGCATGGTCCATCTGCAATTAATGTAGAATCTGCCAGACTATCAGCTCTTTCATTGCCAATAACATCTACATACTCTAGGCAATATATGAGGGTAACTGCACATACAGGAGAGTTCTGCAATGACAATCCAGTCTGCATAACAAGCCTGCCTCGACCCGGCAGATCATGCTCACAGAATTACTCAGCACACACAAAACACAGTAACTTAACACAAACTAGACGAGAATGCTCAAAGAAGCCTTCTTTTTCTTTTCGTTCCCCGGCTGTAATTCCTGGCAGAAAGTTCTGGTTATTCATCAGCCTCTGGACTTAAGTCTTGCTACAGAACTTGACTTCTGCATGCACAACCATTTTACAGATCTGGTTTATTTGCAGGCAGACTGCTGGTTCACTGCCTCTCAGGCAAATGCACTCTGATTTTGAAGAAACCCCCCATTTAGTCGACTCTTACAACAGGCTTGTTGGGGAGGCAGTGAGTTAATTCTTGTTTTCCCCATAACAAAGCTCCAGAACACATATGGGGACTCAAAGAAGTGAAAGGAAAAGATGCACACAAAAATAAGCCAAGCATTTTAAAAATATTCTTTATCAACGGATGATACAAATAAAAATCAACCAGGAAGATTACATAGAAACAGAATTGCATAAAAAACAGGAACAAGAAGAGATAATTCTCTTCTACTGTTTTTTAGTAAAAGACTGGTCAAAATGTTCAGATGTATTTGTCTGTGCATTTTTATTTATTACTATCGAGCTTTCTAACCACTGTTTGTGTTTCATTTATGTTTTGATATCTTGGTCTATTTTGATATTGTCAGAGGCCAGTTCAGCTACAGGATGAACAGAGTTGATGATAGTGAATCATCAGGTATGAGCGAGTTGACCCTCAGTAAAACTCAGTGCGAGATCGGGCAGTTTTACCACGAAATAAACAGGGTCAACTGAACCAGGCTCCACCGTTAAGATTTGTTACCGCGTGTCAAGAGATAAACGCTGGAGGGGGCAACAAAAAGGCTTGGAGAGAGCTTGCTGGGGGAGTTGAGTTGTGAAGCGGAGACTGGACTGGTCAGACGCAGTACTACGACGGGCAAACATATCTTAGTTTAGTGACAGCTAGATTGAATAGTATTTGTGGTTAGTTGTTTTTTTTTTTAGATAGGCTGAGTTTCCATATAATATTTTGACGAGATAGTGTAAAGTTAATGTTCCTTGTGTAGTAAACCTTCCACGCAGTATTTGTTAAGCAGCTAGTGAATGTGACACGCATTGTTAATGGTGTTAACACTGCCCAGTCACACTTAGGCCATACACCTTAAGTTTGTCACTAAGTCCCGCGTGGCAATAGACGACGGCTTAGTCAGCACTGTTCAACTGTTAGTTTAGAATCGTGTCCTTGGTAGATACATGGGAACGGCTCGGATTGAATAGTGAAAAAGCTGCTCAACGCCGGCATTTCCGATAAGGACTGCCAACTTGGTTGAGGTGCCAGAAGTTGTACTGCTCTTTGTGAATTAAAGATTATGTTTGTACTTAGCAGTGTGTTTGTTAAGTGTATCGTAGTGTAGTTAAGTCTGTTAGCTGGCCTACCTCGCAAGCTATAGGAAATAAATTAGTAAAGCAGATCCCAGACAGATATCTTGGTCTATTTTAATATCTTGATCTATTTTGATATCTTGATTCCCCCCCCCCCCCCCCCCCCCCCCCCCCCCCCCACCCCCTCACCCTCCCCCCCCCCCCCCCCCATGTGGGTTCTGGGGCCCTATTGTGGGGAAAACAAGAATAGACCCACTGCCTCTCCAAAAGCATGTCGTAAGAGTCGACTAACTGGGGAGCTTCCTTTGAAGTCGGAGTGCATCTGCCTGAGAAGCAAGGAACCAGCAGTCTGCATTCAACTGAATCAGAACTGTAAAACTGATGCACACGCAACACTCATGTTCTGGAGCAGGACTGCAGTCCAGAAGTGGACGAACAACCAGAACTTTATGCCAGAGTGTACAGCTGGTGAACGCGAAGAAGAAGAAGAGAAGAAGATATCTTGATCTATTTGGATATCTTGACATCTTGATCTATTTTATATCTTGATCTATTTTGATATCTTGGTATATTTTGACATCTTGATCTATTCTGGTATCGTTGGAGAACCACTGAAGACATGGCACAAAATCTGCAAAAAAGCCTGAAGAAAATGAAATAAAATGATCTAAATTCAAGCAGGATAAAGAGTTAAGAAAAATGTCTGGGCAACCACTTGTATCAAAAGTTTTGACAGAGAAAACAGCACTGCATGGGACACACCCTGATAAGAAATAAGCAAATAATGACCAAACAGAAGCAGAAATGATAAACAGAGGGACTGAGGAAAGAAGGATCTCCAAAAAAAGCCTCTATGCTCTTCTTCTCTACCTCCCTTTATCCACCCCCCTCTCATGCACCTTTCTCCCTCCCAGCCTCCCTCTCTCTCTCTCCCTCTCCTTCTTTTTCTAAGATGGGTCTCTGGCCAATTTGTGGCCCTTCAAAAATAAAGTTTATTTTTTTCCATATGGTTACTGCTACCATCAGAATTGGTACTCTTCACTTGCTGCTGAAGATAGGGACAGAGTGCTTATGGGGGTGTCCCGACTGCTGTGATGGCAATTTTTGATTCAACATTTAACATTCACAAATAAAGTTTGTTTTCATTTTCTCTCTCTTCCTCCTCCTCCTTCCCCACGTCACTCTCTCCATCCTACTGAGGTTGAGCATAATAAGAATTTCTTTAAACACGAAACAAACCGAAAACATTCTTCTTCCTTCTTTCTTTATTCCTTCTTCTAAGCTTTCACCGGCTGTAAACTCCCGCAGAAAGTTCTTGCTGTCTGTCCACTTCTGGACTTTGCTCGTTTCAGAACCTGAGTTTTGAGAGTACTTCTCTTTAACAGATCTGGCTGACTTGCATGCAGACTGTTGCTTCCTCATCTCTCAAACAGGAGCACTCTGGTTTCAAAGGAAACACAACTAAATAGTTGCTTCTTATTACATAGTTGGGGGTGGGGTGGCATAGGTCTATTCTTTTTCCTCCAAAATGGGACCCAGGAACCCACACCGAGGGAAGAGATAGTTTTAAAAAGCAATAACATACGGAACGTCCTCATCCTCCACCAAGTCCTCTGTCAGTTCCGTGTTTCCCTGGATGGACTCCAGCGGCGTGGTATACTGGCCAATTCTTGTCTTGAAAGACTTGCCTCGCTGAAGTCCAGCTGCTGCACTTTCTGCAGAAAAGCAGGAATGGAAAAGAAAACATGAAGCACACCTGTGGGAGATCACCTGGTTGTATCTGATAATGCACATCAGGGCTGTTCAACTGGCAGCCCCCGTGCCGAATCCGGTCGGAAGAGTGTGACGAGGTGCTTGGCATGGTCTTCTGTGCGACAAACGACCGCATGAGAAACTTGGGGCTAGAAAGGTCAACGAGGGTAAGTCCGAGGTTGACTCGTGGTCAGTTGTGTACCACAGTTGGAAGAGGACAGTAGCGATGTTGTCAATGTAGTTTAAATAAAGTGTAGTCAACACTGAGTAAATGATTATTGTGGCACATTTGTGGAAGTGAACAGCAACGACTGTGGTTGAGTAATTGTGATGGAATAGTAGAAATAAGCTGGCAGAATGTATGAGGGAATTCAATCAGCGTTCCAGTGTTGTTAATTGTTTAAAGCTGTATTTGTTCCAGAGTAAACAAGCTATATTAAAAGTTAGCCAGCTTTTTTACAAAGAGGCATAACAAGCGGCCTACAGACTGCTGCCAAGTGTACTGTATCAATGATCTTTCAACCTGAGGTTTCGGCCTCTGGCCCATCACAACCCCTTATTTTTAACAGTTTGACCCCTGAGTTAACTTAGCAGCACAGCCTTTGAGGTTTGAGGTTTTGAACAATGGATCAACATCATGGCACACAGGTAGTAACCCATAAGTGCTCCGTTCTTCTTCTAACTCAGGTCTGAGTCAGAAGAAGCTAAGCACAGTGCGCAGTGCTCTGCAGCATCGGCAAGGATCCTGAAATACTTGGGTTGATTTTTAACTCCAAATTTTTCGATTTCCAACTGCCAAGGGATTTTTTACATGCGCAACGCTGGCATCCAATCTCATTACCCAGAGACCAGTGCGAATTACTAGAAGTCCAAGTCCACATGAAAAAATCCAAGCCCTTACCGGGGATTGAACCCGGAACCTCTAGCACTTGAGGCGGACACCATGCCTTGAGACCACGCAGCCCCCTAGAACAGCCCTGATGTACATAATAAGATCAGTCCACAAATTCCTTTCAAGTCGGAGGGCATCTGCCTGACAGGCAAGCAAACAGCCCATAAATAAGCCAGATCTGTCGAGGAATGTGCATGCAAAGTCCTGGGAAGTCTGTCATTGGACGATCAACCAGGACTTTCTGCCAGAGTCTACAGCTGGTAAACATAAACAAACAAAACACTTCAAGTAACAATCAACATTTTACATAAGTCAACCCAGCATAAAATGGGGACAAGACAATGTCCTGGGAAGCAAAGGTAGTCAGCAGGATGTGGGCCGTATCACCCACCAAATGTTGATTGGTTTACAAAATACAAGACTAGCATTATATGCTGATGCAGCAAAGGGTGAAAACTGTCCTTTAGATTACTGAAGGAAATTATGGTCATCACCAAGAACAAAAAAAATACCAAAGTGTGAAATAACAAAGTATTTGTTCTTGTTTTAAAATACCAAAGTAAAGTGTGAAAGACAAAAGTGAAATGCGTACAAACAGAAAAATTCTGAAGCAACTGAATATATAATTATTCTGAAACTGTTTTAAAGTCTAATGGCAAAAGTGGCAAGATTCTCACCAATAAGATAGTAAGTGAGGAAAAAGAGCGTTAAACTGCCATGAAGAACCTGTGCTGTCATACACATGTGAAACATGGACGTTAGGCAGACAAGCTAAAAAACATTGACTCGTGGCAGAGATGTCTTGTTTAAGATGAATGCAAACAATTTCATGGAGGAATAGTAAAGCAAACAAAGCAGTCCTCATCGAGACAGAAGAAAGTCAGAAACTTGTCACAACAATCAGACGCAGACATAACTTTTGGGGGGGGGGGGGGACATTATATGCGAACAAGTTGACTGGAGAACAGGGTAACAACTAGCAAGATTGAAGGAAAGAGAACTAGAAGAAGGCAAAGAGATAAATACTGGATGACCTGGCCACAAGGATGGGGAGAGACAAGAACAATGACCTGATCTGTGATTCTGGTGATCGTGCGAGATGGCGAAACATGAAAGCCTATGCTTCCCAGCACAACAGATGATGATGATGATGATGAGTTTACTTAAAGAAGTAGAGCACAGAAGCAGCTACAGGAGGACATTGTAGGGTTGTTGGCATCGTTTCTCTATGTTAGGCTGGTGTTTGGGGAAATCAACAGGCAGACAAACTGGCTGGTGCTGCACCACTTGGTGATATGATGGATGAAGTATGCAAATTAGGTTTATATACTTATGAAATGAGGATATTATAGGTACAATATGATGTAAGCACAATAAGTTATAAGTAAATTTTATAAGGGGGAGGCGCTGCGGTGTAGCGGCTAGACTCAACTGCAAATCAGAAGGTGGTGGGTTCAAATCCAAAAAGTGCTAAATCATTTTTTTTTTCAAAAATGATCTCGGCTCCCAGGCTGACCAAGCCTTAAATGGTTACCAGATAAAGTCCTGGGAAGTAAAGGCGGGCGGCGCGATGTTAACAACATCGCCCATTAAGTGACAAATAGTCTATAAAATAAAGGTCTAGCCTTTCATACTCAATACACCTGAAGGCCTGGAGACGGTCCCTCTACATGTGATACGTCCAATATGTTATATAAGTACGTGCTATACAGATAATGTAAGTACAACATGCTATCATTACAACATTTCATAAGTACAACATGTGACAAGTACACACTACAACATACGGTTCATATGTGGGTCAAAATGGCTCCCTGTGGCTAAGGCTAGGCCAGCAATAACGGAAGGATTGTCAAATGATGCGCTTTCTTGGACAGGTGGCTGCAGAAGTAGATGTGTCAACACATTACTCTGGTTATTTCAGAATCAATATTATAATCATCATCATGTAGCAGGTCCTTTGCAGTACATTCACTCTCATTATGGTCTACCTGTCTCTCGCCAATTCTCCCCCACTTTCATTTTCAAGTAGTCACTTATATCCTGTGTCCACCTTTGTGTTGGTCGGCCCCTGCCTTTTCTTCCTGGTATCATGCCTTCTGCTTTTATTTTGTCCAATCTGCCGTGGTAATTAATATGGCCAAAGTATTTTGATTTTTGAGACAAAATGTTATTTATTAGCTATTGAGACAAGATGTTATTTATTAGCCATTGAGACAAGATGCTATTTATTAGCCATTGAGACAAGATGTTATTTATTAGCCATTGAGACAAGATGTTATTTATTAGCCATTGAGACAAGATGTTATTTATTAGCTATTGAGACAAGATGTTATTTATTAGCCATTGAGACAAGATGTTATTTATTAGCCATTGAGACAGATGTTATTTATTAGCCATTGAGACAAGATGTTATTTATTAGCCATTGAGACAAGATGTTATTTATTAGCCATTGAGACAAGATGTTATTTATTAGCCATTGAGACAAGATGTTATTTATTAGCCATTGAGACAAGATGTTATTTATTAGCCATTGAGACAAGATGTTATTTATTAGCCATTGAGACAAGATGTTATTTATTAGCCATTGAGACAAAATGCTATTTATTAGCCATTGAGACAAAATGCTATTTATTAGCCATTGAGACGAGATGCTATTTATTGGCCATTGAGACAAAATGTTATTTATTAGCCATTGAGACCAAATGTTATTTATTAGCCATTGAGACGAGATGCTATTTATTGGCCATTGAGACAAAATGTTATTTATTAGCCATTGAGACCAAATGTTATTTATTAGCCATTGAGACAAAATGCTATTTATTAGCCATTGAGACCAAATGTTATTTATTAGCCATTGAGACAAAATGCTATTTATTAGCCTTTGAGACCAAATGTTATTTATTAGCCATTGAGACAAGATGCTATTTATTGGCCATTGAGACAAAATGCTATTTATTAGCCATTGAGACCAAATGTTATTTATTAGCCATTGAGACAAAATGCTATTTATTAGCCATTGAGACAAGATGCTATTTATTAGCCATTGGGACAAAATGCTATTTATTAGCCTTTGAGACCAAATGTTATTTATTAGCCATTGAGACAAGATGTTATTTATTGGCCATTGAGACAAAATGCTATTTATTAGCCATTGAGACCAAATGTTATTTATTAGCCATTGAGACAAGATGCTATTTATTGGCCATTGAGACAAAATGCTATTTATTAGCCATTGAGACCAAATGTTATTTATTAGCCATTGAGACAAGATGTTATTTATTAGCCATTGAGACAAGATGCTATTTATTAGCCATTGAGACAAGATGCTATTTATTAGCCATTGAGACAAGATGCTATTTATTAGCCATTGAGACGAGATGCTATTTATTAGCCATTGAGACGAGATGCTATTTATTAGCCATTGAGACAAGATGCTATTTATTAGCCATTGAGACGAGATGCTATTTATTAGCCATTGAGACAAGATGCTATTTATTAGCCATTGAGACGAGATGCTATTTATTAGCCATTGAGACGAGATGCTATTTATTAGTCATTGAGACAAGATGCTATTTATTAGCCATTGAGACGAGATGCTATTTATTAGCCATTGAGACAAGATGCTATTTATTAGCCATTGAGACAAGATGCTATTTATTAGCCATTGAGACGAGATGCTATTTATTAGCTATTGAGACAAATGCTATTTATTAGCTATTGAGACAAGATGCTATTTATTAGCCATTGAGACAAGATGCTATTTATTAGCCATTGAGACAAGATGCTATTTATTAGCCATTGGGACAAGATGCTATTTATTAGCCATTGAGACAAGATGCTATTTATTAGCCATTGAGACGAGATGCTATTTATTAGCCATTGAGACAAGATGCTATTTATTAGCCATTGAGACAAGATGCTATTTATTAGCCATTGAGACGAGATGCTATTTATTAGCTATTGAGACAAAATGCTATTTATTAGCCATTGAGACGAGATGCTATTTATTAGCCATTGAGACAAGATGCTATTTATTAGCCATTGAGACAAGATGCTATTTATTAGCCATTGAGACGAGATGCTATTTATTAGCCATTGAGACAAGATGCTATTTATTAGCCATTGAGACAAGATGCTATTTATTAGCCATTGAGACGAGATGCTATTTATTAGCTATTGAGACAAAATGCTATTTATTAGCTATTGAGACAAGATGCTATTTATTAGCCATTGAGACAAGATGCTATTTATTAGCCATTGAGACAAGATGCTATTTATTAGCCATTGGGACAAGATGCTATTTATTAGCCATTGAGACAAGATGCTATTTATTAGCCATTGAGACGAGATGCTATTTATTAGCCATTGAGACGAGATGCTATTTATTAGCCATTGAGACAAGATGCTATTTATTAGCCATTGAGACGAGATGCTATTTATTAGCTATTGAGACAAAATGCTATTTATTAGCTATTGAGACAAGATGCTATTTATTAGCCATTGAGACAAGATGCTATTTATTAGCCTTTGAGACAAGATGCTATTTATTAGCCTTTGAGACAAGATGCTATTTATTAGCCTTTGAGACAAGATGCTATTTATTAGCCTTTGAGACAAGATGCTATTTATTAGCCTTTGAGACAAGATGCTATTTATTAGCCTTTGAGACAAGATGCTATTTATTAGCCTTTGAGACAAGATGCTATTTATTAGCCATTGGGACAAGATGCTATTTATTAGCCATTGGGACAAGATGCTATTTATTAGCCTTTGAGACAAGATGCTATTTATTAGCCTTTGAGACAAGATGCTATTTATTAGCCTTTGGGACAAGATGCTATTTATTAGCCTTTGGGACAAGATGCTATTTATTAGCCTTTGAGACAAAATGCTATTCATTAGCCAATCTTCCTTGATGTTCAAATCTTTTAGAATGTCAGTATTTCTTTTATTCTTTATCCATGGTATTCTGATAATTTCTCTATAGATTTTCAGCTCAAAGGCCCCTGTTTTCTTCTTTAAAGGACTAGGAGTCCACAACTCACATCTGTATGTTGCTATAGGTAAGATGCATGCTCAAAATTTTAACTTTGATTTCCTTGTTGGTGCTTAACCATAAACTTTTAATGTTGTCTAACAAAATTTAAAATGTAATTACAAAAATGCCAGCTTCATTCTTTGTCTTCTGCTTTTGCCTGTTTAAGAGCGACTAACTCATGATGCTGTGGTTTATGGCCAGGCTGCGATATCTGCACCTTTTGCCTGTTTAAGCGCGACTAACTCATGCTGTGGTTTATGGCCAGGCTGCGATATCTGTACCTTTTGCTTGTTTAAGCGCGACTAACTCATGATGCTGTGGTTTATGGCCAGGCTGCGATATCTGTACCTTTTGCTTGTTTAAGCGCGACTAACTCATGATGCTGTGGTTTATGGCCAGGCTGCGATATCTGTACCTTTTGCTTGTTTAAGCGCGACTAACTCATGATGCTGTGGTTTATGGCCAGGCTGCGATATCTGTACCTTTTGCTTGTTTAAGCGCGACTAACTCAAGCTGTGGTTTATGGCCAGGCTGCGATATCTGCACCTTTTGCTTGTTTAAGAGCGACTAACTCATGATGCTGTGGTTTATGGCCAGGCTGCGATATCTGTACCTTTTGCTTGTTTAAGCGCGACTAACTCATGATGCTGTGGTTTATGGCCAGGCTGCGATATCTGTACCTTTTGCTTGTTTAAGAGCGACTAACTCATGCTGTGGTTTATGGCCAGGCTGCGATATCTGTACCTTTTGCTTGTTTAAGAGCGACTAACTCATGCTGTGGTTTATGGCCAGGCTGCGATATCTGTACCTTTTGCTTGTTTAAGCGCGACTAACTCAAGCTGTGGTTTATGGCCAGGCTGCGATATCTGCACCTTTTGCTTGTATAAGAGCGACTAACTCATGCTATGGTTTATGGCCAGGCTGCGATATCTGCACCTTTTGCTTGTTTAAGAGCGACTAACTCATGCTGTGGTTTATGGCCAGGCTGCGATATCTGTACCTTTTGCTTGTTTAAGCGCGACTAACTCATGATGCTGTGGTTTATGGCCAGGCTGCGATATCTGTACCTTTTGCTTGTTTAAGAGCGACTAACTCATGCTGTGGTTTATGGCCAGGCTGCGATATCTGTACCTTTTGCTTGTTTAAGAGCGACTAACTCATGATGCTGTGGTTTATGGCCAGGCTGCGATATCTGCACCTTTTGCCTGTTTAAGCGCGACTAACTCATGATGCTGTGGTTTATGGCCAGGCTGCGATATCTGTACCTTTTGCTTGTTTAAGAGCGACTAACTCATGATGCTGTGGTTTATGGCCAGGCTGCGATATCTGTACCTTTTGCTTGTTTAAGAGCGACTAACTCATGCTGTGGTTTATGGCCAGGCTGCGATATCTGCACCTTTTGCTTGTTTAAGAGCGACTAACTCATGCTATGGTTTATGGCCAGGCTGCGATATCTGTACCTTTTGCTTGTTTAAGAGCGACTAACTCATGCTATGGTTTATGGCCAGGCTGCGATATCTGTACCTTTTGCTTGTTTAAGCGCGACTAACTCATGATGCTGTGGTTTATGGCCAGGCTGCGATATCTGTACCTTTTGCTTGTTTAAGCGCGACTAACTCATGATGCTGTGGTTTATGGCCAGGCTGCGACATGTGCACCTTTCTGCCCAGAACATCTGATGTCAACAAAGCTGAGTTAGTTACACTTGACCACATGCTTCTTCTTCCGGTGGAGAGTTTTAAACTTCTGGTTGTTTGTCCACCTCTGGACTTTATTCATGTTCCAGAACATGAGTGTTGTGTGCACATCAATTGTACAGATCTGACTTATTTGTATGCAGACTGTTGGCTCGCTGCCTCTCAGGCAGATGCATTACAACTTTAAAAGAAGCTCTCAATTAGTCAACTCTTAGGACACGCTTGTGGGAAGGCAGTGGGTCTTCCCTTATTTTCCCCACATGGAACCTGCAGGGGAAATGACGATGCTTATTGGTAGGCACAATCAGAATCAAAAGGATGAATGAAAAAGCAATAAACAAACAAACAAACCCAAAGGGTCCACATTTAGGCCTGCAGGCCCATCTTACATTTGACCCTTCCAAACACTCATCTTTCACATCGCAGCTGTATTTTATATATTAAGCACATCATGTTAATATGCCCAAATTTAAAGCATGAATGCAAAGTAAAAAAAAAAAACATAGATGTCAAGTATACATGCAAAAACACACATGAGGCAGATAAACAAGTCAGGCAGGCAGGACGACAAACACACTCACACGCAAAGAAAAATAAAAGTAGGAAGACAAACAAAAGACAATAAGACAAATAATGAACAGAGAATATGTTGCAATAACTTTGACTGGAACAGTTACAAAGCTGTGATAGGACAAAGAAAGAAAATGACACACGTAACACAAACACATAATCTAGTAGTTAATTCACAAAAAAGTACATACAACACAAACGCATATCCTACCAGTTAATTAAAAAGAATTACACATAACACAAACACATATTCTACCAGTTAATTCAAAAAGAATGACACACAACACAGACACATTTTCTACTGGTTAATTCAAAGATAATGACACATAACGTATACAAATTCTACCAGCTAATTCAAAGAAATTCACAACATAACACAAACACTTATTCTATCAGTTATTTCAAAGAAAATGACACACAACACAAACACATATTCTAGCAGTTAATTCACAGAAAATGATATACAACACAAACACATATTCTACCAGTTAATTAAATATATGATATGCAACACACTAACATATATTCTACCAGTTAATTTTTTTGTAAATGACCCACAACACAAACATACTATTTACCGGCTCATTCTTGGCTTGGTCCAGATTATAAATCCCAATAAGTAAACTGTAGTCCATGATCTTGAAGCTTTCCAACACCTGAAAATAATAAGGGGTCAGAAAATTAGGTTCCCAGCTTCTCCTTTCTTCTTAAACAGTGGCTGGCACGTTGTGTTGCGGTTTACAGCAAGGCTGTACTTTTCAGCCCAACACATCTTCTTCTTCTTCTTCTTTACTCTTCATCCAAGGGAGGGGAAGGTTTTGTGAGACATGAAGTAACCCTATTTGTGTGGCATCCTCTTTGTCCCTTTCTTTACGGGTGATGCCCCTGGAGAACCCATCCAGAACAACCAGGTATATATAGCCTGGTCAGATCTCAAAGGTTTCCTGGGGCATGAAGTAATCCTATTTGTGTGGCGTCTTCTTCGTCCATTTCTTTATGGGTGCTGCCCCTTGAAAACCCATTCAGGACAATCAGGTATAGCCTGGTCAGCTCTCCAAGGAAGACAGAGGCAAATCATGGACATTCCATGCCAATCAAGGGGGCTCCCATAAATGCAGAGCTGACACTTTTTCTTCCGCATTCATCCGTATATATAATGCGGTGTGCCTGTTTACAGTATGGCTGCGACATTTGCTCCTTGCGGCCAGCGCATGCGACTTCTGCAGGCATTTGTTGACAGAGTTAACATTCCCGGTTAGAGGCTGACATATGACACTCTGGTACTGGGCTAACCCAAGGACTCATCACCTCCTGCACATGACTGCTTAACCTTTAGCACCCCACAATAAAAATCGAACTGGCTCAGAAAAATTGATCACACAAACCTACTCTCGGCCTCCTAGCAATCAAAACAGACAAAGAGGAAGTGTAACCACTCTAGAAGGTCACACGCGTAGCTCCGTTTAGGCTTCGTATTCCCCAACCATATATAGATGTCGAGTATACTCGACTGTGGGAGGCTACGAGGTGGGCGGCTGAAGTCCAATATACTCGACTGTGGGGTGCTAAAGGTTAACCTCACCAACACATCTTATTTTAGCAACTCTCTAATTAGTCACTCTTCACACTTGCCTGTTCAAGGGCAGGGAGGCTTCCAGAACCCACACTGGGAAGTTGAACAGCTAAATATATACCAGGCATTTGAGTGTTATCATCATCCCATAACACTATGTGTCATTTGGGTCACCAGTATCTACTGACTGTCTGATCAGCTCTCTCCACTTTTGGCAGTCAGTTGCGATGGACTTCATGGTTGCATACCTGAGGCCTGTCCAGTCAGTCAGGTTCTGTAACCAGGTCTCTCTTGGTCTGCTTCTTCTCCTCTTTCCCTCTACTGAGCCCTGCAGAATTGTTTCTGAGAGGCCGTTAGATCTTATTACATGTCCATACCATTGCATTTTTTGTCTTTTCAATGTAGTTAAAAGAGGTTCATAAATGCCAATGTGCTGTATAATGTTATGTCGAACCTCTTCGTTTGTAGTGTGGTCTCTGTATGATATGCCAAGAATTTTTCAGAAACATTGCATTTCTAATCCTTGTATCTTTCTTTCTTCTTCTTCTTCGTTCACCGGCTGTGAATTCCGCTTGGACTTTTGGCTTTTACCTGGACCTGAGTTTTGCGTGTACAACCGTTTTGTTGTTCCCTGCCTCATGGGCAGCTGTACTCCGACTTCGAAGGAAGACGTCAGGCCTATTTCTAGGATGACTGTGGCCATTGTTTTGTGTGGGTCAAGACGTTGCCTGATTTGTGTGGTGTCCACTTTGTCTCCTTTTCCGCAGGTGTTGCCCCCGGAGTACCCCTTTGGGGTAGCTCCCTGCGGAACGGTTGGCCCTCAAGGGAAGGCAGGGGCAGATCATGGGCATTCCCCGCCATCCAAGGAGGCTTCCATTTTTGCAGAGCCGGCACATGGCGCTCTGGTTCTGGGCTCACCCAAGGAATCGTCACGTCCTGCACATGCCTGCTTAACCTCACAACCGTATCAGGCCTCCCGCTTGACAAGGGCTGCCCCCTCTGAAAGTCAGCGGGGAGCAGCCCGCGAATTCTGGACTTTTGTGACCACCCAAATAGGTACATTCTTTTTCTTCGCACGTTAGGTATCTTTGACGAGCCGTTAGCCCGACAAAATTTAACATCCTGCATCAGGCATATCGTTATCTGTTTGGTCCCAACACTCGGGCGAGTGGGGTCTTTGGGTGTGGACATTTGGACTTTTTCCGTTCAATACGATTTGTGATGGTCAGATTTTTAGCTTGCTCGTGTCTCGTAGGTTCTAGTTTTGTTGGACATTTAGGCTTGGCCAGCCGATGGATGGTTGCTGTCTTGGTGTACCTCAGCGCGGTGACGACGACACTGAGGGTTAACAGAGGATGTACGTGGGTGGCCAGCCTATGGATGATTGCTGTCTTGGTGTACCTCAGCGCGGTGACGACGACACTGAGGGTTAACAGAGGATGTACGTGGGTGGCCAGCCTATGGATGGTTGCTGTCTTGGTGTACCTCAGCGCGGTGACGACGACACTGAGGGTTAACAGAGGATGTACATGGGTGGCCAGCCTGTGGATGGGTGCTGTCTTGGTGTACCTTGGCGCGGTGACGACGACACTGAGGGTTAACAGAGGATGTACATGGGTAGAATCTTGCTGCGAGACGCCACCCACAGGAGATGTTACTCATCTGTGCTGCGGGTAAATCTCTAGGTCAAGGGTTGAGTCTCAGCAGAACAATGTTCTCTTCACTCCCCAAACTTTTAACCGAGGGTTGTAATTTTAGTAGTACGTGGGGCATGCACTTTACTCATGTTCCTAATGAGTTTTGATAACCTTTTTCACCCATGCGTTTGGGGGCGGGCTGATGAGAGCCACAAGGACACATCACCTCCGGGGGCCGCCAAACTCCGAGATCCCCTGACAGCTCTGTTAATGCTCATTTGAGACATTATCCATGGCGCACGACGAGGACGTGCTGCAGGGGTCTTGCGTGAGGTTCCGTACAACCAGAACAGTGAAGGACTGGCGCCCGAGTGACGTACAGAGTATCTCCTTATACACATCATGTTGGACTTAACTTTCCCTCACGCCTGTGACATAAATCACCGCGCCACATCTTCCTTTCAAGTTCAGCTGTTAAGGTCCAGGTTTCGCAGCCATATGTACATGTACTAATAGCTCTGAGCAATCAGATCTTAGTTTTGCATGAAATGTTTTTGATCTCCAGATTAATTACTAATAAACAACAAACATTCATTAACTGGTGTCTGTGCAGAATAGATGGAATTAAATGGTATCATAGAATCACTAATAAATAGGTTTAGGAGAGAACTAAACAAGTCTGAGTGGACCAAGAGGTGAAGAAAAGACGCTGGCTTTGGATAGGACACATGCTGAGTAAACCTGAGAACAACATAACTAGAATGTCTTTGCACTGGAACCCACAGGGGCACAGAAATAAAGGAAGACCGAAAAACACATGGAGAAGGGAGCTAGAGAGTCAAGTTCAAAAGATGGGGAGGACAAGGGGAGAGCTGCATGCGACAGCAAAGGATAGAATGACTTGGCGTGAGTTTGTTGAGGGCCTATGCTCCACTGGGGGTTAGAAATCAGAAAGCACCTTAAAGCAGACATCTTCTTCTTCTCCTCCTTTTTTCTTCTTAGCGTTCACCAGCTGTAAACTTCGATGGAAAGTTCCACATGTGGTCTTTTGTCGTGTTCCAGAACTTGAGTTTAGTGTGTACATCAATTTTCCAAATTTGGCTGGTTTGTAAGCAGACTGTTGGTTCCTAACCTCTCAGGCAGATGCACTCTGACTTCGAAGGAAACCCCCAATTAGTCAACCTTTATGACAAGCTTCTTAGCAGAGCACTGGGTCTATTCTCCCATCCCCACCCTCCAAAATGGGCCCCCCAGAACCCACAAAAAGAGAGGCAGACTTGAACCCAAGAACTTTGGGCTAGCAGGCAGGCATCTAGTGACTGTGCTACCATGGCTCCTGATAAGACACACAACAAACATAAAGCAGCAGCCCTTACTAAACTGACTACCTACCCGACAATCCCGCTGTAAAGTCTTGACAAGAGCATCATATGTGTCCTTCTCCAAAATCAGTCCATCTGGGTGATTTTCCATGAAGTCCAAGTCTTTCAGCGTTGGCAAAGACTTTGATCGCTCATGCTTGGAGGCTTTCCGTTTGTAGGTGCTTCCTTTCATGTCGTATCTTTCATGCAGTTTAACAGTCGATGGAAGTAAGTTGTTCATGACAGTGAACCGGATGTTCTTGCCTCCACACTAGAAGTACAACACATCATAATCATTAATGCTAACTGACGCTACAATCCAAACCAACTGATGCTATAACATACATGATAACTCCCACATATATATCATATCACCCACATATACTACAAATCTTATATTACACACATATACAACATACCCGATATCACCAAAATATATATATATATATATATGCAGCCTAACCGACATCATACCTGGTGCAGAATGGATACCTGTGCCTCAGGCATTTATTTGTACATTTTCCTGTATTGTCACACTCAACAGGCGATGTAGAGAAGAGAATCCTGTTGCTGTTAATGCAGAGGTCAACGCTCTCATCGGTGAAAATTCAGACGAAGCAGATGCACTAATCTATACAGACGGATCCGTTATACGCCAAAGAAGAAGCGCATGGGCATTTACAGCACGCTCGGCGCGGGCAGAACAGTCAAAGAAGCCAACGGTGCCTTCTCCA
>CAJHNH020000411.1:81315-171315 GCA_905116865.2 Candidula unifasciata | reverse complement strand
GTACTTCATGCTGTTAAGACTCCCAACTATACAATTATTTTCCTCATTACTTCAGTGAATATGTCTTTTCTGATAGTCTCTGGCAACCCCTGTGTAAGGGTCGTTCGATACACAAAATAGTCGTGACCCATAGGATTGAGAACCGCTGGGCTAATAGACCTTCTACTTCTTCTTCCTCTTCTTCTTCTTCTCTGATTCACTTGAAATATATTATCTATATATGCAATGTTGTCTTTAGTATGAACTTCACTGCCTGTTGTAATTCACTTTTGGTTTGCACTGGTGTTTCTCTTGGCCAACAGTTTTGCCTGGGTATTTTGTATTGGGACAATCTTTTTTTTTTCTCAAGTCTGTCCCCACCAAATCTGCATTATGTGGAATTAACATCTCCAGCATTTACTGGCTGAAAGGAAATTTCTGGTTGTTGATCCACTTCTGTACCTCTGTCTTGTTCCAGAGCTTGGCGTGTGCGTGTACATCTATTTTACATGCCTGGCATACTTTCAGGCTGTTGGTTCCTAATTTCTCAAGCAGATGCACTCCTAAATCGAAGGAAACACTACTAATTCATTGTCTTTTACCAGAATCGAAGGAAACACCACTAATTCATTGTCTTTTACCAGAATCGAAGGAAACACCACTAATTCATTGTCTTTTACCAGAATCGAAGAAAACACTACTAATTCATTGTCTTTTACCAGAATCGAAGGAAACACTACTAATTCATTGTCTTTTACCAGAATCGAAGGAAACACTACTAATTCATTGTCTTTTACCAGAATCAAAGGAAACACTACTAATTCATTGTCTTTTACCAGAATTGAAGGAAACACTACTAATTCATTGTCTTTTACCAGAATCGAAGGAAACACTACTAATTCATTGTCTTTTACCAGAATCAAAGGAAACACTACTAATTCATTGTCTTTTACCAGAATCGAAGGAAACACTACTAATTCATTGTCTTTTACCAGAATCGAAGGAAACACTACTAATTCATTGTCTTTTACCAGAATCGAAGGAAACACCACTAATTCATTGTCTTTTACCAGAATCGAAGGAAACACTACTTATTCATTGTCTTTTACCAGAATCGAAGGAAACACCACTAATTCATTGTCTTTTACCAGAATCGAAGGAAACACCACTAATTCATTGTCTTTTACCAGAATCGAAGGAAACACTACTAATTCATTGTCTTTTACGACATGCTTTCTGGGGGCAGCAGTAGACAGAAATCCGGAAATGAAATAAATGACAGTGAAATTCAGGAAGCCACGGTTGTATACAAAATACAAACATCTAATCAGAGATGACCTCAGGTGGGCTGAAGACTCCTAGGTCAACAAAGTTTAAAATTGGTACCAGGAAAGTCATGGGAAATAAAGGGGGCCTACATGATGCTGGCCACATTACCCGTCAAGAGCTGACTGTAAAAATAATATGAGCCAAAATACACGCCTGGTGCTTACTAGCACGTGAAGGATCCTTTGCTTGTTTCTGTCCCAACCAACATACAGTGTGCAATTAGCTGTTATTAGTGTGTAACAAACAAAGAGCAGTACGTAATTATATATCATTTGGTTTGTTAATGCCAAAGAAATCTGGCAAGATATGCTAGCATACAGTGCAGTAAATGATGTATCTTTGAAAGTAATTCCCCCATGCTCTTTTTATCGTGTTTGTTATCTCATTAAGTATTTAAAACAAAATCACCTGGTACTGAAAGAGTCAAAAAAAGCAGCTGAAAAATGTGCTGTCTGTGCAAAAAAAGTGGGCTATCGGTGAAAGGCAAGGGAGATGAGAAATGTGGCGGGAAAAAACTACAAGAGACAAGGGTCACCAATGAAGAATTAAGAACAACAGAACATCAAAGATCTTCTTCTTTGTTCAAAAGCTGTAAGCTCCAGGTTGTTCATCCAATTCGACTTTAGCTTTGTGCCAGGGCCTGAGTTTTGCGGTACATCTTTTTTTACTGGCTTATTTGTGTGCAGTTGGCTTCAAAAGAAGTACCAAAATAACTGACTCCTTCGACATGCTTGTTGGGGAGGCAAGAGGTCTATTCTTTTTTTTCCACTTAATGGGGCCCTCGACCCACATGGGGATCATCAAAGAATCAAATGGTGTGATCAAAGAATCAAATGGTTTGATCAAAGAATCAAATGGTTTGATCAAAGAATCAAATGGTTTGGTCATCTGGTAAGAATGTAACCAAATCAGCCAGAAGCTAGAGCGGTGTACGTGAGAACAGCAGGCAACAAGTCAAGAGGTTGACCAAGAAAGAGATGGGTGGAGGGAGTAAAAGAGACACCACAGAAACACAAATTACATTAACATAAGCTACGCAAGTAGCAAAAGAAAGCAACTGCATATAACTCCTCTATGTGACATTCTGTAACATAAGCAGTATCACAAAAATTCCCGTGTGGGTTCCAGGGCCCCACTGTGGGGGAAAACAAGAACAGCCCACTGCCTACCCAAATCACATGTCGTAAGAGTCGAGCAATTGGGAGTTTCCTTCAAAGTCGGAGTGCATCTGCCTGAGAGGCACAGAACCAATAGACTGCATACTAAAAGTTAGATCTGTAAAACAGATGTGCACACAACACTTAAGGTCTGGAACAAGTATAAAGTCCAGAGGTGGAAGAACAATCAGAACTTTCCACCAAAGTTTACAAGCAGTGAACACGAAGAAAAAGAAGAAGAAGAAGAAGAAGAAGAAGAAGAAGAAGAAAAAGAAGAAGAAGAAGAAAGAGAAGAAGAAGAAAAAAGAAGAAGACTAAAGGTGTGACTGAAAGACAGCTACTGACACTTACCATAAAGTCATCTGGCTGGATGCCAAACAAATCGCGGAAGTATCGGAAAGCAACAGGAGGCGTACGTCTTGAAGCGAAAGTCACTGTAATGGTGAGCTGGGGTTAAGTTGCTTCCTTCACTGTGAATCAGCAGAATTGATCATTTATGAATTTAGGAGCTTCAGGTACTCTCATTGCTTTTTCTTAATTTTTGTGTGTTTGCTTTAAAAAGGGGAGTTAACATTTTGTTAAACTTAGGATCTTCAACTCGTGTGTGATAAAGCTAATCAAATAATGTGGCAACTATCTCCCCTGTTGACACACAAGCAGATACCTCGGAGTACTAAAGTGAATCAATCTTATCAGAACAATTTTTTGGCCATCACTATGCTATCAGTGCCAAACCTGGGCACTAACATCCTACAATGAACGTAAAAATGTGACAACAGAGATGAAATGCCTTAGAAGAGCTGCATGAGAGTTTCAAGGAAATACAGAATACGAAATCATGAAATCAGAACAAATGCTAGGAATAAAGCCAGTCTTACAGGTCATCAAAGAACAACAAATGAAGTGGTTTGGACACCTAACAAGAATGCCCTAGTATCTGCCACAACGAGCCACACTAAAACGTTACAACGGGTAAAGAGCGAGTGGAATACCTCGGAAAATATGGAGTCATGGCATTGAGAACAGCCTTACAGAAATGAACATCAGTCCTAATAGAGCTCTAGACAGAGCTACTCAACGAATGTTATATCTGCCCCAGACACTTGGATGAGGTACAAGGTGGAAGAGAAGAAGCAGAAGAAGACTCTCAAGTGATTAAAGTGCTAACTTATGGATGCAAGATTGGGAAAGTAACAGTAGCTCTAGATTTTTTTTAAATTGGACAATTTTGATGTTTTAGAATACTAAACCTGCACTGTATAATTTCAGATAAAATACGCAAATATAGCGAGATAATGTATCCATTTTTATAAGAAGAAGCGCCGCTGGAGCTATATCGACCACCCACTCAGAATGGATAAGACCAGACACCCACATCAAGCCTTCATATGAAAACTGGAGAGGAAAGAAAACTGGGAAGACCAAGACATTGCGCAGAACCATCATCAGGAAAGGCTCAACCATGGGCCTAATGAACATCCAAGACCTGAAAGAGGTGGCAACGAACCGCCAGAAATGGACAGCTATGACCTCTGCGCCGCCCCAGACTCAAGAGGAAAGACTAACTAACTAACAAGTTGTTGTTAGGCTGCGATATCTGCAGGTTTTGGCCGGCAAATCCAATTTCAGCAAACATAAATATTGGCTGCCTTTCAGACATCCTCTCATCCTGTTGTGCCAATACATTTCACATAAGGCTTGCATTCTATTCCTCCACTATATTCTATCCTCTGCATCTCTCAGACTTCATGGATGGAGTCCAGTCCAGCAACTTTGGTCTCTCTTATCAATCGTGGTAATCTTAGTTTCAGCATCATAGCAAATGGGTCACCCCAAAGCTGCTCCGCTCCTGTGCCAACGAAAAACACACAGAATGTTCATCACAGTCCCTTGTGGAAAGATAGACAGACTGCTGTCTTAGCATATGCACTAGCACACATACCCATTAAAAGCATACGGTAGCAATCAGAAGTTTTAACACAAACAGTCCGACATTAGAAATGCAGTTCATCATCGACAGTAGAAGTCACCAACAGATCAGCAGCTGCACACGCGATCAATTTTAATCACATAGGGGCACCACCAATATTGCAACGACAGGCTACAATTTACAACACTACGTTGGTCACAGTTGAAAAACAGTCCTAATGATATCTGCAGCTCACAGTGTCGCTCAATGCACTTAACTCAGTTGCTGGACGACAAAACTAAATCCTTTCAGTCCACAATTGGAGAAAAATTGCAACAGCCACCGTCTGGCAGAAGCAAAAAATTTGCCATGGCTCAAAACACTGATCGTGCCTATCGTCCATTTTTTGGGTTTTTTCTGGACATCCTCGCTCCCTCAATCCTTTTTATTTCCCATTTTAGTGCCTGTTTGGTGAGACTGTCTACTTTTTCTCAGGATGTATCCAACACAGTGCCTTCTTCTTTGTTTTAGAACTGCTGTTACCAGTGTTTACCAGAATGACATCCATGCCTGCAAGTTTCTGTAGCAAAGTTTCCCATGCCCAACCGGGCATCTTCCGGGTTTATGTGTGACAATGGCGGAGATAATGATCTAATAATGAATTTTTTTAAAATTTAAAAACCATACATTTAATAGTTTTAGTAAAATGTTTTTTTAGACTGAGGTTAAGAAACATGTCTAGGACATAAACAGTTGAAAGAGTATATCTGAATTACCCAGGAAAAAACACAACCTCCACGACACCAAAGTCCTGCATGAGCACATCCCTCTCAGGTTTGGCCGAGAGTCCTCCAACACTCTGACCAATGCCCAGCTGTATTGCTGCCATCAACTCTGAGGTGGGTTTCTGAAAGTAAACAAGGGCAACAACATGGAATTAATAACACAGTAAACAAGATGGACAAAGGTTAGCTTCGGGCCTCAGAACTAAGGTATCTGAGAAAGGTGGTCTAAGTGAACAGAAGGGGTAAAGTTTACAATCATACATGACCTCGTGGTCTTGAAATCTAGGCCTTACAAACTCAAATGGATCAGTGTCAGTTTTGATGGTCTGTACATGTATGCAGAAATCGGCCACCACAGCAGGCATTGGAGGCTAAGAACTAGGAAAAAAGGGAACAATGATAACATCATTGATAGATCAAAAGCACAATGGTGTGTCTTGAAAGAAATGTCCCTGTATGGATTACAGACACCTTGTTGAGGGGAACAAATGATGGAACCACTGCCTCCCTTACAAGAATGTTGTAAAAGTCGACTAAATATGGGTTTTCCTTCAAAGTCAGACCACGTCTGTCAGAGAGGCAAGGAACCAATAGTCTACAAACAAATAAGTCACATCTATCAAAGGCAACTCAAGTTCTGGAACAAGACTAAGTCCAGAAGTAGATAAACATACAGGACTTTCTGCCACAGTCTACAGCAGCAGCAGGAAGGAAGACAGGCAGGAAGGAAGGAAGGAAGGAAGGAGGAAGAAGGAAGGAAGGAAGGAAGGAAGGAAGGGAAGGAAGGAAGGAAGGAAAGGAAGGAAGGAAGGAATAAAGGAAAGGAAGAAAAAAGAAGGAAGGAAGGAAGGAAGGAAGGAAGGAAGGAAAGGATGGAAAGGATGGAAAGGATGGAAGGATGGAAAGGATGGAAAGGATGGAAGGAGAAGGAGTAGAAAAAGAAGAAGAAGAAGAAAGAAATTAACGATAAAAGGAAGAAAGGAATTAAGGAAAAAAGAAAGGAAGGAATTATTTCATAAAGAGAAATGACCATTCCCATCATCAGAAGACAATTTATACTCAGGTGACAGTGTGCAGAGGGAAAAACCGGAGGGGAAAACCGGAGTAAGAAGCTGAAAAGGAAAAGAAGCAGAGGACAACAAAGAAAGATGGATAATTTGGCATCATGACCCAGAAGAAGATGTATATATTATACTTTTCACTATTTACTATTTACTTTTCACAATTTACTTTTCACTATTTATTATTCGAGTCTGTAGGACAAATGTTTGGATCCATCAAAGATGCAAACAGCGGAAAACGGAGAGTGAGCAGCAACAACGAAATTCATAATCTCTTTAAATCAGATTGATGACTGGCATCATGAGAAAGAAAGCCAGATGACAAAGAAGTGAAAACTGTATACACAAGGGAGATGAATGGTCGTAGACCACGAGACAGACTAAGTAGACGATGGAGAGATAATGTCCAGACAGACCTGCAAACACTTGGTGTCACCAAGTGGAAAGAATAGGCCAATCAGAGAGATGAATGAAGATGGGTGATATCTGCAGCAATGAACCTCAAGGGCTCAGAATGCTGAAGAGGAAGAAGATGACTATTTACTATTCAATATTTAATATTTACTACACAGAATCCTGTGGATTAACATCACTTCCAATGCCATAAGTAGGGACCATCAAAAGGGGGAGAAAACAATTTCTCAAAGCAGCTGTGATTAGGGGTTCCTTGGAATTGGTGCTGTAGTAGAGGACTAAGCTCTCATGAGAACACAATTCTTCTTCTTCTTTTTCTTCTTCTTCTTCTTTGCATTCACCAGCTGTAAATTCCAGTGGAAAGTTCTGGTTATTTGTCCACTTCTGGATTTTAGTCTCGTTCCAGAACTCAAATTTTGTGTGAAAATATGTTTTATAAATCTGGCTTATTTGTATGACCCTCTAGCATATCGGATTAATTCATATGCCGACTGTTAGTTCCTTGACACTCAGCATATAAATTTAAGTACATATGCCCGACTGTTAGTTTGTGACACTCAGGCATCTGGACTTTAATACATGTCCAGAACTCGTTATTTTGTGTGACACTCAGGTTTTATGGGCTTATTTGTATGATGACTGTTAGTTCCTTGACACTCAGGCATATGGGCTTATTTGCATGCTTACTGTTAGTTCCTAGTGCTTTATTAATTTCTTACCCCAAACAGGGAAAATCCACAGGTCACGGGACAGTCTAATATTTCAGGGGGCAGTGGATATGCTGCATGCAGTCGTGGGACCTAGGATGCATGCATTCGTGGGACCTAGGCTGTACTCTCTCGTGAGACATAGGTGAGTTGGGGTTAGGGCCAGTTCTAGATGTTTTTGGGTTGTTAAAAGCATCAAAAAAATGTGGACCGGGTCCTGTGACCTTCATGTATGGAAACGTAATATTGGGGAGAATATTAATAAAGAACCTAGTTCCTTGCCGATCAGGCACTACCAATGCCACAGAGCATAAACCAACAAAATAGGAAAACCATTTCTCAAGACTGTAATGACTAGAGGTTCCTTGGGACTGGCTCTGCTTCAGAGGATTGGTCTTCATGAAAACACTCTTCTTCTTCTGCTTATTCTTCTTGTTCACCAGCTGTAAACTCCAGCTGTAAAGCTGTAAACTCCAGCTGTAAACTCCAGCAGAAAGTTCTGGTTGTTCGTCAACTTCTGGACATTAGTCTTGTTATTCTTGAGTTTTGTGTGTACATCAATTTTACAGATCTGGATTATGTCTCTGCAGGCTGTTGGTTCCTTGCCTCTCAGGCAGAAGCACTCTGACTTCAAAGGAAACACCTAAATAGTTAAAAAAAAATTTAACATGCTTGTTGTGGGTCTATTATTTTACCCTCCACAGTGGGACCCGAAACACACATGGAAAATGAGAACACCCAATGTGCAGTGACAATATTATGATAATACAACATAGAAAAGTAGGTAAAGGACCCTTCTACTCACCTTTTAGGTGCAGTGGGTATAAGAACTAGACCTATATTTTATAGACCAAACAATAATTGGTGGGTGATGTGGTCAGCATCAGGCCACCCGCCTTTACTTCTCAGGACTGTAGCTGGTTCCCACTCAAGGCTATTATATAACATAACTATTTTTAAAAATGTCTAGCTCAACTGGCCATGCTTTGAAAACCCCTACTCACCACCCTTTTCAGCCATTCTGTGAACCAGCCATTCTCGCTGAAACTGGGCTGACTCCTCTCATCCTCGTAGTAAACAAGAACATCCGGCATAGAAAACCACACAAACTTGTCCACCCCAAAGCCAAACCTATCCATAGTCTCTGGATCCGAACTCACATTTCTGTACTAAAACATGGCTGCATTCAGGGTGCCAGAACTTTACAAGAGATCCATCTAGGCCTAATTTTGACCCTAAATGGCAGACAAGTAGACCCAACTGCTCTCAACTCATTCAGTCCCAAACAAAGCATAATCTTATTCTTTCGTTCGCTTCAACGCATTGTGTGTGACGGGATGATCCTATGAGTCGTAGCCAACGAGTAATCTGTTTTTATTCACATCTGATACTTGGTCGAACCATACTCTGAAAATCTGGCTATCCGAGTGACCATTCCGCTGTGTTTTCTCTCTGCCTAGCATTCCTAGTTTTTGTGCCATCTGGGGATTTGCGGTCAAATCTTCTGGTACCGAAAAAGTTCAATACTTTTTCCCACCCCCCAACTTTTTACTTTGAATCTGTGATAGACACTCATGAATATCAGCGAATAAAGTAAAAAAAAAAAAGCTAACAATAAAGTTTAAATAATTTACTTGCATAGCCATTGCAGGATGTGATAATCACCGTCAGCAATTGTTGCCGGTTTTCCCTGTGCAGGTTCTGTGGCCACATTTGAGATTGTGGGGAGTGTGGGAGGGGAAGGGGGGAGAGATTATATACCATTACACTTCTTTACTAATCTAGAACTATAGGGGGGGGGGGGGGGGGTGTGGGGGGGGGGGGGGGGGGGGGGGGGGGGGGGGGCGTCTAAACAAGTTCAAATGGACTGAGAGGTGGAAAAAAAAACACTAGCGCTAAATAGGACACATGTTGAGAAAACTTGAGAACAATATAACTAAAATGTCTTTGTACTGGAACCCACCGGGGCAGAGAAATAAAGGCAGACCAAAAAACAGATTGAGAAGGGAGATGGAGAGTGAAGTTAAATAGATGGGGTGGACGTGAGAAGAGCTGCATGTGATAGCGAAGGATAGAACGACTTGGCATGAGCTGATTCAGCAGAGAATCACTGCAGACAGTGTCAGTTATTAGCAACAAGACAGATGAATGAGAATGCTCCAGAAAAAAATGGATCGATAAAAGAGCTTTTCAAATATCAATATGTGTGGCCCCAATCCCTCTGGGTGTGTCCAAAGCCAGCCTAAGCGCTCACCTCACAACAGCTGCTTACCTCACAACAGCTGTCGTGACAGCTGACAAGCATGTACAACACTGTCGTTGTTGTTGCTGCTATTGATTCAGCAATGTTCTGTTATGTTATCTCTTTCAATGCAACTGCACACTGACCATTCCCAGTTCTTAGTCCTCTGATGCAGCAGCCTCCAAGGTACCTCTACTGATTGTTCCCATGAGAAGCTGGTTATGGTGTTCCCTGTCTTAACCTCGAGACGACATAAACGTACTTCACTAAGCTTTACTCCTGGGATAAGCAATAGTATTAGCTCAGCGATGCATCCTTATCTGTCAGCCCAGTCTGTATGGTCCTGATGATATCAGCTCTGACCATGCTTCTTCCCACTGGCATTGGTGCATTACTTGCCAGCTGGTCAGCTCTTTCATTACAATTTACTCCTGCATATCCAGGTGTCTAGATCCAGGTGATGGAGGTTAATTTAGAAATGTTCATGGCTCTCCAGCCTAGCGTTATGCCACGACCGGCTCTAGCTGATGGGCTGTGCTGCTGACGTCAGGGGTGGGGCTAACGATGCGTTAACACAGTAATTCTCAAACTGAGTGCTGAGGCACCATGGGGTGTTGTGACTGTATGCCAGGGCTGCCGCGGCAATAATCAAGGAAAGTCAGCTAAAAATTGTGAAAATATTAAAGAAAGCCTGCAGATATTTAAAAGTTAAAATTTAAGTTGTCTTCCATCGCCACTGTTAAAAATAGTCTATTTCTTGTTTAAGAACCGCTGCGTTAACGCATCGTTAGCCGGACCCGGTGACATCAGCACCACGGCCCTTCAGCTGGAGCTGGTCGTGGTTATGCAATTGTTTTTTGTTGTTATTTTTGCTATATCTGATATGGCAATCTTTTATAGCTCTGTAGACAAGAGTTCTGTACCGTTATTTGCTATCTGTACTGTTACTGTCATTATATATTGATATAGCAATGTTTATAGCTCTGTAGACAAGAGTTCTGTACCGTTATTTGCTATCTGTACTGTTACTGTCATTATATATTGATATAGCAATGTTTATAGCTCGCTAGTCTAGTCTAATGCATTATCATTTGTTATCTGTTTATATTCTATTTCTTTTCTTTGTGTGTTCACTGGTGATCTATCCGCTCCCCCGAACTATACACGCTCTCCCACAAGGCACTAACCACATCTGCCTTATCATGCATCAGTATTCCATAAAGTTGTGCAGAGCCTGTCAGTCTTTCCGCCTGTTCATTTCCCAACACACCAGAGTATCCTAGTGAAAAAAATCCAGATAATAATTCTCACACCCGTGTCCTCCGCAGTGAGGCATGCCACTCTGCCCGAAGCATGCCTTGCCTGACCTTCCTTAGCATGCTTTCTGAGTCAATTGACTATAATGATGTTGACCAGTTAAGTATTCTCATTTCGATATTCAAGCAGTCTCATCCCAAAACCCCCCCCCCCCCCCCCCCCCCCCAAATAACAAAAACCTCCCCCCCCCCCCCCCCCCCCCCTTTACATTACTCTAAAAATGGGTCAATACAAACAAGACACTGACAGTAAATTGCTTTAAGTTTATCACAAGATTTTGTTAAAGCTGTGTTGATCAATACCAATTCTAAGGTGACCTAAATTTTCTGCTTGTAAACAACCTGCAAGACTAATTAGGCAAAAACACCTGTTGCTTGCTTTCCTTTAACTCTCCTGTCTTCCAGCAACGCACTGTTTGTGGTCAGTTTTCTGTTTGGTCTTCCTCTTCTTCTTCTTCTTGTTCACCGGCTGAGAACTCAGGCAGAAAGTTCTGGTTGTTCATCCACTACTGGACCTAGCCTTGTTTCAGAACCTGAGTGTTGCATGTGTTTTACAGATCTGACTTATTTTTATGCAGACTGCTGGTTCCTTGCCTCTGAGGCAGATGCACTTTAACTTTAAAGGAAGCCCCCAAATCAGTCGACTTTTACCACATGCCTGTTTTCACACAATGGGGCCCACAGAAGTCACACGGGGATTAAACACACTGAGGCAGACCTTGTGCTTGTGAGTGTAACAACTGGATGGAAAAACAAAGAGCTAATAAAAGAATAGCATGTCAGCTTAAATCAACAACAATGGGCTGAAATCAACAATGGCCTGAAACCAACAAACAGCTGAAATCAAAAAACAGCTGAAATCAACAAACAGCTGAAATCAACAAACAGCTGAAATCAACAAACAGCTGAAATCAACAAAGGGCTGAAACCAACAATGTGCTGAAATCAACACAGTTGAAACCAACCAAGGGCTGAAACTAACAAACAGCTGAAATCAACAAACAGCTGAAATCAACAAAGGGCTGAAATCCACAAAGGGTCAAAATTAACAAAGGGCTGAAATCGAATGGCTGAAATCAACAAACGCATAAAGTACTGTCTGGTACTGAACGACTGTAGACCCCAAGGCAAATGTCACAAAATTCTTCTTCTCCTTTCCTTTACCTCCTAATGGAGCATAGACTCTCAACTAAACCAGTGCCATGATGTCCTATTCTTTGCCATTACATGCAGCTCCCGTTTTATTGATCCGTTTCCCTGTGTGTGTTACAGGGCCCCATACTGGAAAAGGGGGGGGGGGCCCACTGCTGACTAATAAAAAAAACTATATAGGGATTTTCTCAAATTACATGTAGTGATCTGAAAGAAACAGATATCGCAGGCTAGCAGTAAACCACAACACAATGTGCCTCGGCACTTTTAATGACCAACGAAGAAGAAGAAGAAGGACTTCAGTATAACTCATTTCAGCATGTTTTTTGTTTAATTGCCTCCGTTTATTTTCTTCAAAAAGAGCTGAAGTCAATGTGGTCGAACGCCACAACTGAGCATTTTGACCTTCTGCTTGAACAAAACAAGTCACTCAATGAATTTTACTGCTGGCGGGACAGGCAATGACAGTGTCCATGTTTAATCCTGCATGGTTCTTGAACAAATGAACTACTGCGACTGTAGCTTGGTGTGTAGTGCGCTCAAAAGGCTACTGAATGATGCAAGCAATGAACGGTGTCGCTATGACAAACAGGTTTTTTTTAAAATATATATACACCAGCCAATTAAAGGTTGATTTTGGAATAGCCCTCGTATAATTTGTAGGAGGTGCTGTAGTAGGCCATCTGACAAACAAAGAATGAAATGGTTTGGTAACGTAGTGAGAATGCAGCCAGACCAGACTGCATATGAGAACATCCAGTAGAACATCTAGGAGGAAAGTGACAGGAAGACCCAAGAAAAAAATGAATAAATGGTGTAGATCAAACCTGCAAAAAGTTGAACAAATCCATCACCCAAGCCACCTGAGAAATGCAAGACAAAAACAGAAAACCATGATAATGGGCTACAACCTGGTATCAGTGAGACGACAAAACCACAACACTGGGCTACAATCTGGTATCAGTGAGATGACAAAACCACAACACTGGGCTACAACCTGGTATCAGTGAGATGACAAAACCACAACACTGGGCTACAATCTGGTATCAGTGAGATGACAAAACCACAACACTGGGCTACAACCTGGTATCAGTGAGATGACAAAACCACAACACTGGGCTACAACCTGGTATCAGTGAGATGACAAAACCACAACACTGGGCTACAACCTGGTATCAGTGAGATGACAAAACCACAACACTGGGCTACAACCTGGTATCAGTGAGATGACAAAACCTCAACACTGGGCTACAACCTGGTATCAGTGAGATGACAAAACCACAACACTGGGCTACAACCTGGTATCAGTGAGATGACAAAACCACAACACTGGGCTACAACCTGGTATCAGTGAGATGACAAAACCACAACACTGGGCTACAACCTGGTATCAGTGAGATGACAAAACCACAACACTGGGCTACAACCTGGTATCAGTGAGATGACAAAACCACAACACTGGGCTACAACCTGGTATCAGTGAGATGACAAAACCACAACACTGGGCTACAACCTGGTATCAGTGAGACAGTCGAAACCAGACAAAACCACCACACTGGGCTGCCACCTGGTATCAGTGAGCCACAAAAGAAGAAGGGTGTAGTAGGCACTGAGACAGTATAAAAAAGGTGCGACTGAGGTAGGCAAGCAGGTAATTGCTACCCAGCAGGATTTCTGTATATAGGATTAACTAATTCACACTCTAAATAATCTTTTACAAAAAAAGGACAATTTTCCAAATTAAAAAGAAACCCACCATTATTATTCTCTGAAACTTGAGGAAGAAAAGAAGAAGCAAAAGAAATCCGCCAAAGACAGCATTTCATCAAAATTCCATTATTGTTGGGAAACTGGCTTTTCAGAGTTAGAGGGTTAACACTTCAATGATGAGAATCAAACAAAAGCAAAATCCTTAAACCCTGTTCAATAGTTATATTAGGGCATCCAGTGGGGGTTAATACCTCAGGGATAAAAATCAAACAAGAGCAAATCTCTAAAACTCTGTTAAGCTGTTATTTTAGGGCACCCAGAGAGGTTTAATACTTCAAGAATGAGAATCAAAGAAAAGCAAAATCCTTAAACAATGTTCAACAGTTATATTAGGACACCCAGAGAGGTTTAACATTTTAAGGATGAGAACCAAACAAAAGCAAAATCCTTAAACCCTACTGAAGTTATATTAGGGCACCCAGAGAGGTTTAACACTTCAAGGATGAGAATCAAACAAAAGCAAATCCTTAAACCCTGTTCAATAGTTATATTTGGGCACCCAAGGATAAAAATCAAACAAAAGCAAATCCTTATCCATGTTCAACAGTTAGATTAGAGCACCCGGAGAGTTTAAATACCCCAAGGATAAAAATCAAAAACAAGCAGATCCCTAAAACCTGGTCCAATAGTTTTATTAAGCGGCCATAGAAAGGTTACGAAACAACCTGTAACTCAATATAGAAAAAGAAAGGGGCAGTTGCACCAAATGTAAACAGTGTTATGATTGTGTGGTGTGCAGTGGTCAGTCAAGTAACAGTGCTCTTCAGCCCAGGGCCACCAAAAACGTATGCATTTTCATGTAGGAGGGGGGGGGGGGGGGGGGGGGGGGGGTCCAAGTAGGTGGTTGTTCTCTCCCAGGATTGTAGTCTGTACCTTAAGGATCAAAATCTTTTTCTTCTTAGCGTTCACCAGCTGGAAACTCCAAAGGAAAGTTCTGGCTGTTTGTCCACCTCTGCACTTTGGTCTTGTGCCAGGACCTGAGTGTTTCGTGCAGTTCTGTTAACAAAGATCTGACTTAATTGTTTGCAGACTGCTGGTTCCTTGCCTCTCAGGCAGCTGTACTCCGACTCCGCAGCGCTTATCAATCGACTCCTATGCCTTGCTTGTTGTTGAGGCAGTGCGTCTACGCTTGTTTTCCCCACAATGGGTGCTCGGAACCCACAGGGGAGGATGAGAGTCAAAAGATGTCACATCGGCTGAAAATAGTAGTTTTTGTAACATGGGATTGAACAAATAAACTGCCATCTACATGTGTTTTTGTTGCTGATTTTGTTCTGCTGTTACGTGGGCCGCAAAACAACGTAACTTATTTGAGTGGGCCACAGAGTAAAAAGGGTTGAGGAAGGCCTGGTTATATCACTAATTCTCCAGTGAATGATTGTTCTTCAAGTGAGCTGTGGAGTACGCTAAGCTTGCTTTGTTAAATCAATCCTAGGTTTAGGGGATCTGTAATATGTCTAGGTAGTTGCTATGGATTGAGTTATTTTTAAATAAAGGCGAAAGGCAATTTAAGTTCTTTTGAGATGTGTTTCTGATAATTAATTTGGCAGAGACGGATGGAGAGAGGGAAGGTGTGATAGGGACACACAGTGAGAGACAGAGAAACACATACTAACAAACATACAAAGACAAAAACAGACACACAAAGAGAGACACACACACAGAAAGACCTACAGAGGAAAGCACGGGGTGTGAGACAGACAGGCACACAGACAGAAAGAGTAAGAGACAATCACAAATACAGACAGACCGATACAAAGACAGAAACAGACAGAGAGAACGACAGACAGAGAGAACGACATACAGACAGACACAGACCCAGACAGTGCCAGACAAATACACATACAAAAACACAAAGACACAGAGAAACAGACATACATAAGGTGCGGAGAGAGACGATGGGTCAAGTGAAGAAGACATACAGAAACAGAAAGAGAAACAGAGATAAACATACACAGAGAGATAGACAGACACAGGCGCGGAGAGGGCGGAGACGGTTACACAGGAAATAAACGCAACAGAACGAACTAACACAATAAAACACATCCTGTCACTGACAGAAAGATAAGACATCTTGGCTAACAGAAGGAGAGAGACACAGACAAACAGTTACAGGCAGGCAGACAGACACAGAGAGACAGAACAGAGATATACGGACAAGATGAACAGACACATGCTGAGATGGAAAGAGGTATATGAAGACAGACATAAGCACACAGACAGGCCTTCCTTAGGGTAACCTCGCCCCACTATGAGACACCATTTTTTTCCCACCCATCCTGTAGTCGGAAGCCCTAATATAACTTAAAGGTTGAACAGGGTTTCTGGGACTTGGACCCGGGTGATTCTCATCCAAATAGTGGAACTTTGTGTCCCCGGGTTTTTATCGTTCGTTTTGCAGTCCTGGTGGGGTTGAAGGTCACTCACATTGACAGGCACAAAGAGGAAGGCAGACAGATACGCAGAAAAACAGGCGCAGACAGGATGGAGGGATACACTAGCAAATGAACATGCCACTAAATCACAGTGTAGTCACGTGCCATGGTCACTGGCAGCTAAAACATTGGGCTATCCCAGGAAGCGACAGACACATCGACAGAGTCAGTGACAGGCAAACACAGGGAAGCACACAGATAGAGACTCGTGCACACAGAATGCTGAATGGGTAATCGATGCCACAGGACACGTGGCATTCCCATAAGCGCTCCGTCCCCATCTTCAGCAGCAAGTGAAGAGTTCCTATTTCTCTAGCACAAGTAACAGTCCGATTGTATAGCGTCTCGCTTTTTGTCTGGAGTGCTGGGCGTCAGACAGATCCCCAGGTCACCCATCGCGGTACCATTCTACACAGACAGTGATGGTCTATTTGAACCTCCGAACTGTTCACTGGCTCCCAAAGGATCCTTACGACATCTAGTTTGTAATGGATCAATAGACAAACAGAGAAATGGAAAGGGGGAAATCACAAAAACAGACAGGCAGGCAGGTAAAAGGACAGAACTGGCAAAGACGGGTACACTGAAAAATGAACATGCCTCTAGGTCAAGGTGAAAACAATCACTCGGCAATGGAACGAACCAATGCAGTAAAATACATAGATAAGCTTCTGTCACTGGAAGCAGGATAAGAAAACTTGGCTAACAGAGACAGAATCCTGGACAGACAGACCGGGCTGGCAGACGGACAGGCACACAGACAAACGGGCAGGCACACAGACAGAGATAAAGATAGGCGCACGCAGAAGGTACAGAGGAAGATGGAAATATATGTTTGTGTGTATGTATGTGTGTGTGTGTGTGTGTGTGTATATATATATAAAGACAGACACATACACACAGGCAGAGCCAGACAAGCAGAAAGGGCGGGGCGAATACAGCAGTAAACAAACATGTCACAGTGTCGGGGTGTAGTCACTCCACAATGGAACGAACAAAAACAAGCTTCTGTCACTGGTAGCAAGATAAGAAAGAAAACACGGCCAAGACGGGGCAAGCACACACAAATCAACAAAAGACAAATACATAACATGAGAAAACGCTATTTGCTAAAGTATATCAGGTTTCAGGTCAACATAATCATACAGAGACCACATCCAAAATGGCCGATTTTCGGCGTATCTTGGCTAACACTGGCAACAATGAACCTCTGTCAAAGTGCGTCTCAAAATTCGTGCCCTCAAAGTTTCAACACATAAAACGCCTGTACGGATTAACAATTATCTTAGCGTGTGACCTTAGATTTCCGATGTCCTTGTGATTTTATAATTTACAAATGCACAGATGCTGCTGTTTTCTTAAAGCACCAATTTTCTTTGATCTTTGACTAATAACTTGTGTCGCTCTAAATATCAGAATACAGACTAACTGACACGCGCGTAGAGATTGTCTGCAAATCACTGCATAAGTGCACCGATGTGTGGTGAGTATTTTGATAGCCATACCGCATGTAATATATTTTTTTTAAAACCGCAACTCACGGAAGACTAATGCTAGAGATGAAAACCCAATATTTTTTTTATTTGAAGCCCCCACCCTGGCTTTTGCCGGGAGCCCTAAATATAACCGGGCCATAAATATGGCCCAACGGCTGAAAGGTGTTTCCGGGACCTCTCCACGGATTTTCCTCATCCGCATGGTGGCACTTTGTGTCACCGGGTGTTTATCGCTTGTGTGATGTCATGGTGTGGTATACCAACCTACCTATTCACTTTACTGTAAGCATGCTGACTGTTGACTTTCAATCGATGTCTGGTTTTATTTATTTTTCATATACCGGAAATAAGGCAAAATTAAAGCTAAATGCTAGTTTACATTTTTTTATTTATAATCTTACAAGGACATGATTATTAACAGGCTGCATGCGAAAGTTCAACAACTTACAAAACGGTTACTGAGCTATATATTTTTTTAACCTGGGCACAACTTTAGCAACGGACTATAACAACAGTGACAAGCGGGGAAGTGCAATGGTACGAACATGCAATCATATCTACCGGCCTCTCAAATACAATATATCACTTGGCAGACTGGAAATAAAAACATCAAGTCCAGCGCATTTGACCAACAGAGCTAAGGAAGGTTTGGGGTGGACATAAAACTGGTCAGATCAGACTGTCGACAGAAGCCAGTGACCCAACCACAGCTTCCGGAACCTGGGTGTTCATATAACTTGAACCTACTTTGATCAAATTTTGTTAGGGAGTTGGGGGTGGAGAGAACCCCCCCCCCTCAATAATGTTGAGGAGCTCTCTTCCCCCGCCCGCAGAAAATTAATAAGAGGGCTCCCATACCATGTTCAGGCATTTTGTTTAATGTATTTGCCGCCATTCAGCAAATAATAATACTTGCACGCTTAAACAAGGCTTAATTTAATTCCCATGTCTGTACTTATACATATGACAGGGCTAGCTATTTGAACATGTTCTTCTTCGCTGTAAACTATGGCGGAAAGTTCTAGTTGTTCGTTCACTTCCTGGCTGTAGTCCTGTTCCAAAACTTAGGGGGAAAGTTCTAGTTGTTCGTTCACTTCCTGGCTGTAGTCCTGTTCCAAAACTCAAAACCTAATGTGACTTGCGCATCCATTTTACAGATCTGACTCATTTGTCATCTGCAGACTGTTGGTTCTTTGTCTGTCTGGCAGACACAGCCAGATTTCGAAAGAAGCATTCTGAACTTCTGACCGCCAACTTAGCACAGACTACAATCGTCCCTGACAACATTAGGCTCTATTTAAAAACAGAGAACCCCTTACATACACATTATCATTTATTTTTTTTAATGAATGAAGTTCAACCCCCACCCAGACGGCACAACGAGTAGTAAACACCCGGTGACACAAACTGTCACCATTCAGATGACAATCACAGGGGGCAAGTCACAGAAACCCCGTTCAACCGTTAGGTTATATTAAGGGAACAACAGCCGTAGTGGGGCTATAAAATAACCCCCCAAAAAAACTGCGTCCCGTGCTGGCACTAAGAACTTTACTGGAAAATTAAAAACTGCTCTTTCCAAGAATACACATTTCTGAAAGTAATAAGAACTTTACGAATCTGCTAAGAATACCGCAAACGTTGGCACAACTATTTCAAAGTTAAAACACCCGACACATCTCCGTGAACTCATAACAACGCATAAAAGTGGCAACATCTCCAATACACGGCAAAACTTGTAGGCTTTAATACACGTTTTAATGTCACAGCATGAGTTCTTTTGGAGGCAGCCTTTGTCACCACCAGCGTCTATTGCCTATTGAACACCAGCGTCACTTTGGAAATCTATTCCAGTGTCGAGGGAACATCGAAGACAGTGGGAAAAAAAAAAGAAAAGCACAAACCGACAGGGATGCAGATAAGTAGCTGGTACTTCAATTTTACTCAGGGATTCTCAAACTGCTTCATTCTAAGCACGCTTTCTTGGAAGACAACTTTAGTCACGACGCTACATTATTCAGTACGGCCACTGGTCACTTGCTTGTCAACACTAAGGTGTTGGGTTTAAGGTCAATTTTTATAATTAGAAATTAGGAAAAAATATAGGATTCGATGTCACTGAGGAAGAAAACATGGATTTTTCAGCTGAAATGCCAAAGAAAGATTCTCAGATTACCAGGAAGAAAGAAGAAAAGAAACACTGGCATCTTAAAAGATCGAAGGCAGTCGCCTTGGTGTAGATGCTAGACGCCCGCCTGCGAATCAGAAGTTTGTGGGTTCGCGTCCTGACGGAGCCGGATTTTGTTTCAAAAAATGACCTTGACTCACTGGTCGACCCAGTCTTGAGTGGGTACCAGGGCAGTCCCGGAAAGTAAAGGCGGCCGGCGTGATGCTGACCACATCCCCCACCAAGTGCCGATTGGTCTATAAAAATATAGGTCTAGCCCTATATTCCCGATACGCCTACAGGCCTGGAAAAAGGGTCCTTTACTTTTACATTTAATTAATCAATCAAGTAGCGTCTCCGCAACGAATACTTGGCGCAATGTATATTCACCATGAACTGTTTTTCGTCCTGGATGTACAATGTCTAAGACTGCTGTTCGTCCATCTCTAGACGAGGTTATCCCCTAACTTGTATAGCTATCTGCCCCCCCCCCCCCTTTTTTTCCCCGTTCTTTTGCCTTCAACTTGTCCCTCCAATATGGATGTCACAAGACTTGTCTTTCAATATGGCCGAAATATTGCACTAAACCTTTTTTTTAATATTTCAGTAAAGTGTACCAGAGATCAGGATGCTTCAAAGTTTGAGATCTACTGTTTCACAGCGTCTGCTTCTGGAATTAATCGATACCGTGAAGGTTGTATTCGCTTTTATAGAAACCCCCCTTAGCCGATTACAATGGTTCGATACAGATACAGTATTCGAGTATTTTGCGTCACTGAGAAACTTATCATTACTTCCTTGATATCTCAATCTGAAAATGAATGAATCAAGAATTTGACTGCACTGCATTCAGGACATTCCCACAAGTGCTTCGTTCCCTTGTTCAGTAACCAACGAAAAGTCGTCATTCCAAAAGTACCAGGGAAATAGAATGGACTCAGGTCCAGCTCCGCCCATCTACACACTAGGTCACCTTTCACTGATGTTTGGTCAGGCTGGTACACGTTGCTCAAGGTTACAGGGGTGTCCAGTGGTACTGTTGTAGATTGCACTCTCGTAGGACCTAGGTTCAGTGCGTGAGGGAGGGGAGGTTTGGGTATGGGGCAGTTGTGCATGTTATTGTGACATTAATGGCGCTCACATCTGGTAATACAGAGCACGCGTGGTCGCCCGTAGGAGCGTCGAACGAGCTGGCGTCTCTGCCACTTACACTTACGTGTCTCACAGATTAGGGCGGAGACTGAATATCCAATCACCGTGTCCTGACCGAACTCCGTCAATCATAAGTGTGGAGATTGGCCAGTATCAGTGCATCTTCACAGAAAGTCGCTTTCTTCAAGGCACGCCTGAAAGTATCCCTTTCCCTAGCCAGCTTTCCTGCCCAAAGTGCTTTCAATGCTTCTTCAATGTCCTGTATCCTTATTCGCGGTGATCGACCCCTGCCTCGCCTTCCACAAACTGTACCCTCAATCGCCGTCTTTTCCAAGCCAGCATGACGCTTGATGTGGCCAAAATAATTTAACTTTCCTGACAGGATGCTGTTTTTGAGCCAGTTCTCCCTGATGTTCAACTCGTTTAGAATGTCTATGTTTTTTCTCTTCCCAATCCATGGTATTCTAAGAATTTGTCTATAACATTTTAATTCGAAAGTTCCAGTACCGGTTACAACCAAATTAAAGTCCGCCTCTGCTTCCCGCCCAATGCTGAAAATCCCCCCCCCCCCCCAACTCCGACCCCCAGGATGAATTAGCCTCCAAAATGTCAACCCCACGTCCCCGTCGTGAGAGGCAGCAATAGGACAAAGCAGGGGATTGCTAGGACTGGGTGAAGTATGTGTGGCCATGTCCCACGCAACCGCTACGGTAACCTTGAAGGCCATCTGAGTTCCCCACGAAACGTTCTGGCCAACGGGGTTCTGGTGAAGTTGCGACAGGCCTAGCAAGCCGGCAATGGATTTACTATCTCTTTTCTCCTCCCCCTTCTCTTTTTCCTGCCCCCTCTCCTTCTGCGTTCGCTTTTTAAAAGGCTAACAGGCACATTGTCTTGTGGTTTACATCTAGGCTGCGATATCTGCGCCTTTCGGCTCAACATATTCGATTTCAGCAGACTCCTATAAGGTCGCCTGTTACGACATACGTGTTAGGGAAATCTTTATATTCTCTATTTTTTCCCCAAAATGGGGCCCCGGAATCCACACGCAGAGATTCAGAAGTCGACTATTTGAGAACCATTATATATGTCTCATGAAATCACCCTGCGCCTATCCCTGGAAGCCCAAATTAGTTGAAGTGGAAGGGTGGGGTGGGGGGGGGGGACATTCGCTAAACGATCACCTGACCCTCCCAAGGTACTGAATTCAAATTCGCAGCGATTGCAGCTTCCAGCTCTAACCATACCCAGTATACACTTTTCTACCACGGATAAACCCAGCTACACAACTGTAGATCATTAAGATTTGTAGAAGCGACCGCTATAAACCGGTTTAGTCCAGAATTATGCAGACAAAAGGACATGCTCTTCACCTTGCGTTTACCCTGGTGAAACAAACAGTTTTTAAATGAACTCCATTTTTCTTTCGCTTCAGTTTGAAGGATTCATTTATTTGCTTCATTTTAATCAACTGTGACTGTAGTATGCAACCTGACGAGATACAGCCAATATGCCAGGAAAACAATTGTGCAATCTTCAGTTTGTTCAAATTCACAACGGGGAAATATTGTTTCGATAAAATAATTGTGTTATTTAGCTATATGATTGAACGGGGTTTCCCGAATGTGTATGTCACTGACTCTCATTCGTGAAATGTAAATCCTACAGGTACCATGCTTGGGGAAAATATGGGAGGGGGCCGGGCTAAACATAACAACAGCAAAACTTTCTACCAGCAGTATGCCCCCACCAAGAACAGTACTGACAAGATTGCATGCCACCAAAGATGTATCCCAGTAGTGAGTGATTTTTGTAGTTTCTGGCAGGTGTGACCTTTCGTCAGAAATATCACTGAATCCGCCTGTTCAGCGAAGGGTTCTAAACTGTTAGACTCAGGGAGGTCTCAGGAAAACCATAAGGTCAGTACGGCTGGCTAGTATATAAATACCCTTTCAAAACACAGTAACGAGCCAGTCAGCACCATAGTCGCTAATCATGCAGAGCTATATTTTTAGTAGCACGGAGAACTCGATTTTGGGGATCATTAGGGGAGTATGAGGCAATCCATTTGGGGAAGCATGCATTATTCAATTTAAGAGGGAAGGGGGGGGGCAAGGAGCACTCGTTTCGGAGGAGGGGCGCGGAGCATTTGATCTAGGGACGCGTGAAGCTCTTGAATAGGTAAAGCATATAGCACTCAATTTGTGGCAGCATGGGACAATCGATTTGGAGGAGAACAGAGCTCTCAATTTGTCTGAGCGTGGAGCCGTTCACTTTTAGCAGTACAGGGAGTTCAATTTGAGAGGCAATAAGCGCTCGTTTTGGCGGTGCATGAGGCACTCAAACTGGCGGGAGGGACCCAATAAGGATAAAACTGTGTAACCATGGTGCACTAAACTGGCGGTAGGAAACCAATAAGGATAAAACTGTGTAACCATGGTGCACTAAACTGGCGGGAGGGAACCCAATAAGGATAAAACTGTTTAATCATGGTGACTAAACTGGCGGGAGGGACCCAATAAGGATAAAACTGTGTAACCACGATGCACTAAACTGGCGGGAGGTACCCAGTAAGGACAGAACTGTGTAACCACGGTGCACTAAACTGGCGGGAGAGAACCAATAAAGACAGAACTGTAACCATGGTGCACTAAACTGGCAGGAGGGAACCAATAGGGACAGAACTGTGTAACCATGGTGCACTAAACTGGCGGAAGGGAACCAATAAGGATAGAACTGTGTAACCATGGTGCACTAAACTGGCGGGAGGGAACCAATAAGGATAGAACTGTGTAACCATGGTGCACTAAACTGGCAGGAGGGAACCAATAGGGACAGAACTGTGTAACCATGGTGCACTAAACTGGCGGTAGGAAACCAATAAGGATAAAACTGTAACCATAGTGCATTAAACTAGCGAAAGAGAACCAATAAGGACACAATTGTTTAATCATGGTGACTAAACTGGCGGAAGGGAACAAATAAAGACAGAACTGTGTAACCATGGTGCACTAAACTGACGGGAGGGAACCAATAAGGACAGAACTGTGTAACCATGGTGCACTAAACTGACGGGAGGGAACCAATAAGGACAGAACTGTGTAACCATGGTGCACTAAACTGACGGGAGGGAACCAATAAAAACAGAACTGTGTAACCATGGTGCACTAAACTGACGGGAGGGAACCAATAAGGATAGAACTGTGTAACCATGGTGCACTAAACTGGCAGGAGAGAACCAATAAGGACAAAACTGTGTAACCATGGTGCACTAAACTGCAGGGCAGAACCATAAGACAAAACTGTGTTTCTGGTGCACTAAACTGGCAGGAGAGAACCAATAAGGACAAAACTGTGTAACCACGGTGCACTAAACTGGCAGGAGAGAACCAATAAGGACAGAACTGTGTAACCATGGTGCACTAAACTGGCGGGAGGGAACCAATGGAGACCACAGTGGAGATCCACTTGCAGTTAGAGATTTAATTAGAGATCCACACAGCACTGAACTTGGCTTACCCCTGAGCACTACAATTGTGGGCAGCCCCTATGTCTTTCTTCAACATACAATTGTGGGAAGCCCCCTATGTCTTTCTTCAACATACAGTTGTGGGCAGCCCCCTATGTCTTTCTTTAACATACAATTGTGGGCAGCCCTCTATGTCTTTCTTCAACATACAGTTGTGGGCAGCCCCCTATGTCTTTGTTCAACATACAGTTGTGGGCAGCCCCCTATGTCTTTCTTCAACATACAGTTGTGGGCAGCCCCCTATGTCTTTCTTTAACATACAGTTGTGGGCAGCCCCCTATGTCTTTCTTCAACATACAATTGTGGGCAGCCCCCTATGTCTTTCTTCAACATACAGTTGTGGGCAGCCCCCTATGTCTTTCTTTAACATACAATTGTGGGCAGCCCCCTATGTCTTTCTTCAACATACAGTTGTGGGCAGCCCCTTATGTCTTTCTTCAACATACAATTGTGGGCAGCCCCCTATGTCTTTCTTCAACATACAGTTGTGGGCAGCCCCCTATGTCTTTCTTCAACATACAGTTGTGGGCAGCCCCCTATGTCTTTCTTCAACATACAATTGTGGGCAGCCCCCTATGTCTTTCTTCAACATACAGTTGTGGGCAGCCCCCTATGTCTTTCTTTAACATACAGCTGTGGGCAGGTCCCTATGTCTTTCTCTAACATACAGCTGTGGGCAGGTCCCTGTCTTTCTCTAACATACAGCTGTGGGCAGGTCCCTATGTCTTTCTTTAACATACAGCTGTGGGCAGGTCCCTATGTCTTTCTCTAACATACAGTTGTGGGCAGCCCCCTATGTCTTTCTTTAACATACAGCTGTGGGCAGGTCCCTATGTCTTTCTTTAACATACAGCTGTGGGCACCCCCCTATGTCTTTCTTTAACATACAGTTGTGGGCAGGTCCCTATGTCTTTCTCTAACATACAGCTGTGGGCAGCCCCCTATGTCTTTCTCTAACATACAGTTGTGGGCAGCCCCCTATGTCTTTCTCTAACATACAGTTGTGGGCAGCCCCCTATGTCTTTCTTTAACATACAGTTGTGGGCAGCCCCCCATGTCTTTCTTTAACATACAGTTGTGGGCAGCCCCCTATGTCTTTCTCTAACATACAGCTGTGGGCAGGTCCCTATGTCTTTCTCTAACATACAGCTGTGGGCAGCTCCCTATGTCTTTCTTTAACATACAGTTGTGAGCAGCCCCCTATGTCTTTCTTTAACATACAGTTGTGGGCAGCCCCCTATGTCTTTCTTTAACATACAGCTGTGGGCAGGTCCCTATGTCTTTCTCTAACATACAGCTGTGGGCAGGTCGCTATGTCTTTCTCTAACATACAGCTGTGGGCAGGTCGCTATGTCTTTCTTTAACATACAGCTGTGGGCAGGTCCCTATGTCTTTCTCTAACATACAGTTGTGGGCAGGTCCTTATGTCTTTCTTTAACATACAGCTGTGGGCAGGTCCCTATGTCTTTCTCTAACATACAGCTGTGGGCAGCCCCCTATGTCTTTCTCTAACATACAGTTGTGGGAAGGTCCTTATGTCTCCCTCAACCATAAAGTTATAGTCAAGCCACTCTGTATCCATTCATCATATAGTTCTGGGCCGGTCTTTTCATTCCGGGCAATCAATACATTACATGGGCAGTTTCTACTACTCACAGTAGTATGATTGCAGTAGCAAATTGTTGCCCATCACTCCCTCTCTCTCTCCCTCTCTCTCTCTCTCTCTCTCTATATATATATATATATATATATATATATATATATATATATATATATATATATATATATATATATATATACATACATATACTGTACCGAATATTCGCTTCGGGGCCTAATAGTGAACCTAATAACTATTCGGTATTCGACTGAATACTAGCGGTCGGGCGGAATACATCGACAGGCACACAGAAGCAACATTGGCAGATGCATGGACAGGCATATGGGCAAACATGGAAACACAGAAAGATATACAATGAGACATGTAGTCTAACACACAGAAAAACACACACACACAAACAGAGAGAGGGAGAAAGAGCGAGAGAAAGATGCATAAATAGCCACATATACACACAGACAAGTAGTCTCACCTTCTTGTATGACACAATGCCAGATTTGTCCACTCGTCTGTGTCCAATCTTTCTGTCCTTGTCCCGCATAGACTGACCAATGGAGTTGCCCTGGACACACACAAAATGCAGCATACAAATTAACCAGTTTACACAATAACTACTTTTTTATTGTATGTCTTTTATTATTCAGTGAATGAATGAACCAAGAAGGGGCCTCACTACATTCGGGGCATTTCTAGGCACTAGCCTGTTCCTTACCAACAAAGAGTTAGTTACTTTAAATACCAATAGTGCCCATGGGCATCTGATGGCCTTCTATTTGTTTTCCATACAGTATACATCAGAAATACCCACATAGATTGACAGTCGTTTTTTACAGTTGGTTGAATTCTTTTCCTCTCTATCCATCCATCCATATATATATATATATATATATATATATATATATATATATATATATATATATATATATATATATATATATATATATATATATATATATATATATATATATATATATATCTACTTATCTATATCTCTATCTACTTATCTATCTATAAATATATATATCTATCTATCTACTATATCTCTCTCTCTATCTACTATATCTGTCTGTGTCTGTCTGTATGTATGTGTGTGTCTGTGAGTGTGTGTTTGTCTCTGTGTGTGTCCACGCGTGTTAATGTGTGTCATTGTGTGAGTGTCTGTGCATGTGTGTCTGTGGATGTCTGTGTGCGTTTGTGTCTATGGGTGTATCTCGGTGTGCTTGTGTCTTTACATACGTTTGTATGCATGTAAATGTGTGTGTATGTATTATTTTGTTTGTATGCAGGTAGGTGTGTGATGTATTTGGGTGTGTATGTATGTGTGTGTAAGTGAGTGAGTGGGTGCGTGCATATAGGTGTGTGTGTATCCAATTAACTACACATGCTTTGATGTTTTTTCTTGATATTCATAATTTGCATATTATTATATGAACATGCTGGGATTTTTTTCTCGTGGACTTTAGTAATTGTCCCTAGTCTGTGGGTAGCGATATCGGACGCCCGTGTGTACTTTTGCGCAAAATTTGGAGTTGAAATATATCAAAAGTAGTTCAGGATCCTCGCCGGGGCTACGGAGTTCGTGCACTGCAATGAGATTCTTCAAACTTGAGCTAAAAGTAGAATAGGGCACTTATGGGTTACTAAACTTGTGCAATGATGTTGATTTGGTGAAACCTTTAAACTATACAAACAAAACATGCTCCACTGATAAAATAGAAAAAGAAAGATGGGTGCTCGGAAGGGTCGAATGTAAGACGGGCCTGCGTGCCCAATTTGTAAGAAAGCTCATTTGTTCGTTCGTTCCTTGTCTACAACTACCCCTCCCAACCCCTCTAACTCTTTCACTCTTTTTTCTTTGTCTCCCATACACTAATAGTCTTCACTGATAGAAATGAAGCAACCGACCCCAAACCGTTACATCCCCCCCCCCCCCCTCCCAGTCATTGAATCGACTACAACATCCCTTCACCCTCACCCCCTTTCCTCTACAAACACACTAACATTCTTCATCGAGAGGGCGGAGTTTGCTAAATTCTCTCTCTCTCTCTCACTAACTTTTATTTGTGGAAACCAAAAGAGTGACCCGCCACACGCAGGCGCGGTCACAGTTCTCACACAACCCGTCTCCGTTATCAGAAACTACATCACTAAAGGCAGTTATGAACGTAGTAATACAGTCATGGAGCATCAGGCAATATGGCAGCAGCAGAAGCGCTCTGTGTTGATTCCCTAACGGTATGGGCGTCGGCGGTCAGCGACAAACTAATGACAGTAAAATTGTCTAGAAAAAAAAAACATACCAACAGACGCGGCGGTTGGTTGGTTTGATTCGTCCAGTAAAGGGACTCTACTCCTTCTTGAGCGTGTCTGTGTGTGCATGTGTGTTTCTGTATGCACGGATGCCTGTATGTATGTTTGTATGTATGAGTGTATGTGTGTTTGTAGGTGTATGTGTGTTTGCGTATGTATGCATGCATGCATGTATGTATGTGTGTAGGCATCTATGTAAGTCAGTGAGCGGACGTGTGTATGAGGGTGTTTGTTTACCGGCTATGCTTTTGTGTTTTTGTTGATATTCTTCTTCTTCGAGCCTTCTGTCAGAAAACTTATATCAGGAGGCCGGTAGCCTTTATGAAAGTTATCGTGCAATCCATATCTTCTCGTGTACCATACAGTTTTGTCTTCAGTGTGGTTGGAACAGGCCAGATTGCGTCTCTGTTGTCAGCATGCAATTGACAGTGTTGGAGCACATGCTCAGCATTTTCGGGTGCCACGCTGCAGGGACACGTCTCCGTATTTCCTACACCGAAAAATTTGAACATATGTTGACGAAATCTGTTGTGCCCAGTCCTTAGTCTGAATATGATACACTGTCCCTCTCTAGAGAGGCGATGAAGTGAGTCTTGGGGAGAAAATCTTTTGTGGGTATCCAGCCACCTTTCTTGGATACTAGATTGTATTAATGTTTTCATCTCTTGGCGGGTTAAGTCGCTATTAGGTTGTACCATGTCACTGCCGCTTTTGGCCAATCTGTCCGCTATTTCATTGCATTCCAAGCCACAGTGACCTGGAATCCACTGCAGTACAGATTGTTCTACTGAAGAGCCCAAGTAAATCAGCTGTTGCCTCAAGTCTACAACTGAGTGTCTTTTTTGTTAACAATTGCCTGTAGAACTGACATAGCATCAGTCAGAAAGACCACTCTGCTATATTTGCTGTTCTGTTGTCCATTCAGGAAAAAACATGCGGCCAGAATTGCTTCTGCCTCTGCTCTGTAATTGGAGGAATATTAACCTTTTGGTACAGCCTGGTTGATTTTTAAACCATTTGGGCATTCTATGTATATTCCTCTTCCTCTGTCTCTTACTGCTCTCTTGGCTGAACCATCTGTATACACTCGAATCCAACTCTGGTGTGGATAAAGTCTATTGATTTTATATAAGGATATATTTTGTAAAAAAAAAAAAAAAGATTCCAAAATCTGAACCCAAGGTGTCGAATAAAAACCCATCATTGGCAGCCCTGGTGAAAAAGGCTCAACTAAAGTCCCCTAGTGATGCTTTGAACGACACAAGAACTAGATCACCGCCTCACAGGACTGCCAATGATGGATTGTTACCCCCAGATCTGGGTTTTTATTTGCAAATCAGGGTTTTTAATATATCTTTAAATAAAAATGGGTAAATGTTTCGTTTCATAACTATACAATTTTTTTTGCCTATGTTTTGCTTGGGTTTTTGTTCAACTTAGCTGGGTTTTTCACACAAAAATCCCACTGGCAGCCCTGGTCCCAGACGCCTAGTTGTAAAATATTGACTTAGCTATGCTTTCAAAGTTTGCTCTAAGTTCAGTTTTCAATGCCAGTGCCTACAGCCACCGAGCCTATATGGGGCAAAAAATAGCAACACACCAGCTAAGTACAAGTTGCCCCTTGAGTGTCCACACATTTGAAAAATGGGAGTTTAAGTGTTCTTTAGGTATGGCGTCCGCGGGGGGTTCTCTGTCTGCTTCTCCACAAAATGCGGCCGATATCATAACGCGGTCTTTCTCCTGATATGCGAGTTTCTGTAGCACACTTGTTTTATTGTTTTTTTTACAGTACTTGGAATTCGGTCCAGCAGCTTTGGCTTCTTTTAACAATGGCTTTTCATGAGGGTTCTCGTTTCCTGGATCAATTTGTTTCACATTTCAGTCACCGTTTTGTGGTGATTTTCTGCCTGCTTCTCCTCATAATGCCCCGATATTATATCACTGTCTTCCTATAATATGTAAGTTTCTGTGGCACAGTTGTTTTTACCAGATGGCGTAGCCGGATCGCGCCCAACCCCCTCCTTTCTCATCCGGGCTTGGGACCTGCAATGGTGCAGACATCCAACCCTGGCAAATAAATTTAACCAAAAAAAAAGGTCGGCGTCTGTAGCTTAGGCTGCAATGCGCTCTGTAGCGCCGGGTTCGATTCCAGCTGCAAGTAATTTGGCAGCAGAAAATCTTGCATTGGTTTCAACAGTGGTATTCAGAGTTGACCGTCCAGTAAGCAATGGCAAACTACTGAACATAAATTTGCCTAGGGGGAAAAATCAAAACATCCTGGGTTTGGCTCTGCAATATCCTGTAAAGAAGGCGCAACTAACTTGTCCCACTGAAGACAGGTTGGCTGAGCGGTTACAACACCGGAAACTCATGCAGGAGACCCAGGTTTGACCCCTTATAAGGTGTTGAGTTTTCTCTGTCTCTGTCGCGGGCAAAATTAAACATCAGAACTTGCACAGCGTGTGACATTAACGAGGCTGGGTCAACCCCAGAGCCGCATTAGTCTCTTTTTTTCTGTAACTCTTGTGGAATGAAACCAGACTAGGCAGAAAGAAGAAGGAGAACGAACGAACGAATAAACTTTACTTTTAAAGATTAAGAATTTGGCACACAGGCCCGTCTTACATTCTGCCCTTCTGGCCTCACTCCATCATACATTATTCACGCACACACATATTGTTTTAGCAGATAATAATAATAATAATAGACATCATCACACCATCTCAGTATTAATTTGCTCTAAGTATGCCTACATTTTAAAACAATTATAATACTAAATATAATAAATATTGGTGGAAATCAACATTATTCTTAGGAAACTATTCTCTTCTAAGGGGGCATATAGACTAGTGAGATAATATTCATAGTTTCCAGTTGTATTTATAGGGGTTGTTGATATTTTTGATTGCTTGTGGAAGTTGGCTCCACGGATGAGCTGCAGAGTACGCCAAGCTTGTTTTGTACAAGTCTATTCTAGGTTTAGGGATATGTAATATGTTTCGGCGTTTGCTATGTCGCCCATTATACTTAAAGAATGGCAAAAGGTAACCTGGAGCATTTTTTTAAATGAGATTTTGTGAATAATTTTGGACTTTTTGAAAAGTTTATGGACGGTAGTAACTTAAGATCTTTATGTATACTGGAACTGTCTGTTCAATGATTATTACCAACTAAGGGTACACTCTTTTTTAAAGTGCTTTAAGCAGTTTCATGATTAAACTTGGACAGCCATCCCATACTGTGGAGCAGTAGTCTAGATGGGTCTGGATATGGTGTTTTCATCCAAAACGTGTTTAATTTTTGCAAGGAGTTTATTTCCCTAGAGCTTGCACGTGAGAAGTGAAGGTTAAAGTTATATCAATAATTATTCCTAAAGCTTTGGCTCAGTTACACATTCTACTGGGTTGTTACTGATGTAGAGTTGAAGAGAATTATGTGCAGTTAAAGAATTTACTTTTTGTCTTGTTGATATTAATATGCATTTTGTTTTACTAATGTATATTTGCATGCGATTTGCACAGCTCAAGGAAACAACATTGTTTAATTCTTGTTGTAAAGATTACTAGAATATCACATGTTTGAGCACTTGTATAGACTGTACAGTCATCTGCAAATAGGGAGGAGGAGGAGTGGGGAGGAGTTGGAAAAGAAGAAGAAGAAGATGGAGGAGGAGGGGGAGCTGAAGAAGAAGAAGCAGCTGAAGATGAAGAAAAAAAAGTTGAAGAAAAAGAAGAAACTGAAAAAAAAGAGGAAGAAGTAGGAAGAGGAAAAGGAAGAAGAGGAGGCTGAAGAAGAATAAGAAACTAAAGAGGAAGAGGAGGAAGAAGCTGAAGAGGAAGAAGCGGGGGAAGATTAGCAGCTGTTGTAGCAGGAGTGGTAGTGTCAGTGGTAGTGACAGTTTTAGTAGTAGTAACAGGAAGGACAAAATGATAAGCAGCAGTAGTACTGTAGCAGGAGGCCAATCAGCAGTAGCAGTAATGACAAAACATGTCTTACCTCCATTCTGCTGTCCTCTGTGGAAAGAGAGAAAAGTCACAATTAAAAACACATTACAATCAACACCACATGTTTACATATTATCACAACACAGAATTTGTCATTTTTCTTTTCTTATTATTACCATTCATAAAAAAGTTTTGGAGACATAGCACTGGTCATCTAGTCCAGCAGCTTTTGCAATTTGCAGCATGCTGTGGTTTGAATTTATTGGCGTTATCTTTCCTCTAGATTAAACAAAGCAGGGCAAAAGAGGCATCGTGCTGCATTGGAAACACATGGTTGTTGTGTGCTAAATGAGTTACCACTAGACAGCACACTACCAGGTGTCTAGCAGGTACCCTTCCGCTTCCTCTCTTAGAAAAAGAACTCAACGACGATGACACCGTCATACATTTTATTCACAGGATACATGACACAAATGCAGAGACGTAGTTATTGATCACAGTTGACATTCGCACATAATCCATTTGCTCTCACTCGCTCTCTCCCTCAATTTGTAGCGACCTCTCCTTGACCACTACAGCTCCAAGGACTACAGCGTCCCACACTCTGGACGCGCCGTACAGCTGAACAGGACGAATTCTCCCATTCACTGGACCTTGATATTATTTCAGCATATAACACGGCTGACTGGAGACGGACTTCCCTTGCCGTATTCCGAAAAACACAGCTGTCGTCAGCTTGTCGAAGGGCTCCGATGACCGACAGGACTTCTACCATAAGTCCCCTCTAGCACACAGCTCTCGTCGGCACCACTCCCCCCCCCCCACCCCCTCCCCCTGTTCTGGTTCACCAGTGGTCCTCCTACGTCTCACTACGTTGCCACCCAGAACAGGTACTACTGGAGCCTTCCGTCCCCATGGACTTACTTCGCCAGCGGGACCATACCTTCGACCAGTACCGCAACCTTAACACTTACTCAGACCTAAATGCCTGATATTCGTACGGTATTTTTGTCTGTTAAACTCGAGAAAGATATCACGGACCCTGACTTGGTCTCTGACTCTCGGTTTCTCTCTCTCTTCTCTCGACTGCCTCTGACTGACTACTCAGCCCTCCAATTTATCCCCCTCAAATCTGTGTAGGTGGATGTTTTCACGAAAGGCACGCACGTATGGGCGTTCTCGTGAATCATGTTCCTGTGGGTGTTCTCGAGACTCACGATTATGTGTGTGGCTGATGTTACCTGAGAATCACGCATGCCCGGCTCTCTAGCGAAGTTGGTTAAACCTGACTTTCGCGGCGGCCGGGTGACGAACTCCTTGTGGTCCGGGTTCACTCCCGGGGGTAGGCAGAAAAGCCACATTTCTCCCAGATTAACGGTACCTATAATGGAATCAAGGCCGAAGGGTTGCGATATGCATAGTACCGAGCCAAAGGGTTTACAACTCATGGTTTCTGGATACGTTAAAAAAAAAAAAGAATCACGCTGTCACTTAATTCACACTTTCTCTGTTTATCTCGTTAGCCATGCTTTCAGCCCCCACACAGTAACCCACGTGTCAACTTTCTCGTGGCACTACAGAATTACTCTCATACCACTGTCTCTTCACACAATATCACACTTTACCCAAATCAGAGTGCAACATTTACTGGACCTTGATATAATTTATTGGTGTTATCTTTCCCCTAGATTAAACAAAGCAGGGCAAAAGAGGGATCATGCTGCACTGGAAACACATGGTCTTTACAGGCTCTCTGCTATGCAGCATGCTCTATTTTAAACTTATTGGTGCTACCTTTCCTCTGGAGTAAACAAAGCAGACCAAAAGATGGATCATACTGCAATGAAACGCATGGTCTTTACAGGCTCTCTGCTATGCTGGTCTGCAGCATGCTCTATTTTAAACTTATTGGTGCTACCTTTCCTCTGGAGTAAACAAAGCAGACCAAATGATGGATCATACTGCACTGAAACACATGGTCTTTACAAGCTCTCTGCTATACTGGTCTGCAGCATGCTCTGTTTTAAACTAATTGGTGCTACCTTTCCTCTGGAGTAAACAAAGCAGACCAAAAGAGGGATCACGCTGCATTGGAAACCCATGGTCTTTACAGGCTCTCTGCCAAGCTGGTCTGCAGCATGCTCTATTTTAAACTTATCGGTGATACCTTTCCTCTGGAGTAAACAAAGCAGACCAAATGATGGATCATACTGCACTGAAACACATGGTCTTTACAGGCTCTCTGCTATACTGGTCTGCAGCATGCTCTGTTTTAAACTAATTGGTGCTACCTTTCCTCTGGAGTAAACAAAGCAGGCCAAAAGATGGATCATACTGCACTGAAACACATGGTCTTTACACATGGTATCCCAAACGAGGATAATTGCTAACAAAAGACCTTGATCACATCTAGCTTGTCATCCATGAATTCATCACCTAGTGGTGCAGAACCATCCAATCTGTTCACCTGTTCATTTCCCAAGACACCTTCATGTCTGGAGATAATATCCAAAGGACGATAACCACACAGGACATCTATCTGCCCGTCTGCACTGAGTATGCCTGTCTCCAAATGACTCAACATCATTTACAGGCCATCAGCTGAAAACATAAGCCTGATGTATTAAGTCAAACATTTTTTTTTATTTCCTTGGTAGGGCAGAATCAAATTATTTTCGCCGGCTTTAACTTTTCCAGTTCAAAGTAATCTTTTTCTTCATGTTCACCAGCTTTAAACACTAGCTGGAAGTTCTAGTTGTTCATCCACTTCTGGACTCTAGCCCTGGTCCAGAACCTGAGTGTTGCATGCATATCCATTTGACAAACTGGCAAATTTGGTACTTAATTTATATCTTACCCCTGACGTCACGACAACGTCACGGGAGACATTCCCAATGAATTCTAAGGTGTTCAGGTTGTAGTTTCTCGCGATTTCTCTACAGCCAAGTTTAGGGTTAGGATTAGAAGACACTAGATAAACAATTTAAAAAAAGCACCACACAACAGCACACTTCCACCCCTTGAAATAATGGACTGTCAGGTCAGCTATGGATTTCCCACGGGAATTTCGTGTTTGGGGTATGCAGACTGTTGTATGCCTGTTGGTTTCTTTTCAAGCAGAAACACTCCAACTTTGAAGGAAACTCCCTTTTATTCGATTCTCACAACAAGCTTTTGAGTAGGCAGTGGGTCTATTCTTGTTTCCTCCCACAATGGGATCTCGGAACCCACATGGGGAAAATTCAGAGTAATTATTATCAAGACCTCTTCTATTCCTAGGATCTGAGCTTCCAAGAGGGGAAAAAATACTTAGGTCTAAATATGTTAAACATGTACACTATGAGACAAAACTGATAATTTACACTAATCAGTAGGATAATTCAAACTATTAATTTAGATGCAAAAAAAAAAAAAGATTGAAAATGTCAGTTTTTTTTTATATTTAGGCTTAATAATGAAAAACAGTCAGCATCTGTGGCGTAGGCATTGCGAACGCACTTAGTATTACCGGGGTGCCGGGTTTGATCCCGGCTGCGGACAATATGTCTTGCCTTGCTCTCAACTGTGGTACTGAGAGCTGACTGTTCAGTAAGCAACGGCAAACTACTGAATGTAAAAATTTGTCAAGAAAAAACCACAACAACCAAAAAAGGCTAGGATAAGTCCTGCAACGTCCTGTAAAAGATATGCAACTCACTTTTTTTTTAAAATTAATAACAACAGCAACTGCACAAACAAGTTAGAAAAAAGACTTGCTTTTGCAATGCAGAAGCTGAATAGATGATCGTCTGTGACAGACAACATGAAAAGGACTCTTTTCCATGCCATGCCTTTTGAGGCATGATAAGCATACAGTACTTGACATAAATTTCCAGATTAGTCAGCACTCGGTGGGTGATGAGATCAACATCATGCCGACCGCCTTTACTTCCAATGAGATAGATAACACTAAAAACACCATAACGAAGAAAACGATCTTAAGCTTATTGGTACTAAAAAAAGGCGAAAGAACTGGACTTTCCCTATCCGGTACATGAGGAACAAAACAAAACGAGATTAAAATTATCAGTTCTCCTTAAAAAGACCGCAATAGCACAATGAACAGATTTTTAAAGAAATCAGGTACAATGAACTATCAACATCAAAAGCCAAGGCGACTGATATGGGCGATAAATGGTGGTCTATCTAATTTATTGTAATTAATTTGTACAATCGTCTAAACTCTTGCTTGCTGGTTCAAAAGTCTTTAGGATTCAAAAGTGCCAGGGCAGAGTTTTTTTTTAATAACTTGTGTGGTTTTGCTCAGGTCGGAAAACTATTAAAGTAATGTACAGGACTAAATTCGTCACAAGTGATGCAGTAAAGCTAGTCAAGGTATAAGCCAAATGGCACCAATTTTGAAATGCAAGTTTGCAAATATAAACACTAAAAACAAAAAATGCTGTTTAACACAATATTCTTACCAAGGTTATGCTATAAATGTCAAACATGGACACTGTCTTCAGAAGACAGAAGAAAAACAGCCACGGCAGAAAATGTTTACGTAATATGCTAGGTGTAACGAGGACAGATCGACTCAGGGATGACGATATCAGGAGGAGAGTCGGCAAAGAGCTCTTACTGAAATTTATAGGTAGGCAACAAATTAAAAGGTCTGGCCACATAACAAGACTGGCATCAGACAGGGCAACACAGAGAGCAATGTTATACAGATACAACGGTAACAGAGCCAGAGGTCGACCACGCAGAACATGGACCGCAGAAATTTCAACGATACTGAAAAGTACTTTTTACAAAGCAAACAGAAGGACCCGTTCCAGACATGTCTTCCTGCCCTGACACTGCCAGGCACTTCAGCAGAAGAGAAAAGAAGAAGATACTGCTAGTCTTTTTTTCAGACGACTGGTACTTGATAGATGAGGTGGTTAACATCAGGCCTACCGCCTTTACTTCCAATGACTTTACCTGGTACCCATTTTAGGTTGACTGGATACTACATCTCTAGGGGCACCCTGCAGAAATCAGCAGGACTTCGATGGCTAGCGGACTTTACCCATCTATAGATGCCACCACCTCTAAGATCCCCTGCCAACTGGGACTCTGCGACTGCTGCTAAAAATGGGGACGAGCACTTACGAGAATGTCCTGAATGATACGATGTCGGTCCTAAACTCACAACCTCACAACAAAAATATGTAAAAAATCAAATCAAATTTCAATCAACAATTTAAGAAATGGAAAACAGGAATGGGAAATCCACCTGACACCTGTTTGAGCCTCGGGACACAGTCTCGACCGCCATTGTGGCATGTGCAAGCAGACTAAAAAGTGGGGGAACGGGACTGTTGGTATTTCATCGCCATTGGTAAGGACAAGAACTCTGCCGTCTTGTGACAGGTGAGCCACAGAAACAGTAGATCTGCTACTGCCAGGTGATACTTTTTTGAACGATGTTTTGCGTAGACGTTTCTTTGCATCTAATGAAACAAAGAATGAATAAATATCTGCAGGATAAAGAGTACATTGGTTTAACCTCATGTTTTAGCTCTTTCCTGTTCTTTGCCTTCTACCCTTTACTCCTCAGTTGAGCACAGACCCTCAACCAGCTTAATGATATAATCGGTTCACTGCCTGAGCTACTAAGTTTAGTGCTTGGTGCAGCCTTGTGAGCTGTGATTTTCATTTAGAATACCTTTCATTTTTGCAGTCGTTGTGCCATATTCAATATGGCGGGTAGCTGGTTTAGTTGTGAGCTAGTGAAGCCAACTTATTGTACATTTCTGGTGGTGACTGTTGGCTTTGGCACCTCTAGCAACTGAAATTTGCATTTACTGTGTGCACATATTTCTGGGTTATTCCAGGACTAACTGTTAGTTCACCAGTTTTTCCAATGCGACAGTGCGGGACATTTCATTTTATTTGCACGGGCTAACTGATTGCAGTGAAGTTAAAACCTCGACCAAAACTAAAACCAATGACATAAACATTTTGGGAGACAAATAAATATTAAGAGGGGAAGAACAGATGCTGGCACTGAACTGGACACATCATCACCATCAATCAACAGGTCCTTGTTGCTCTCTTCACAGGGCGCCTGAAAGTACACCAGACTCTGCAATCTCCGACCTAATGTGGCGGAAGGGTCGGCCAGATAACAATAAAAAGTCAGATATGCCAAAATGTTGAATTAAGAATCGACATCACAGCACTCGGGACACTCCCATAAGTGCTCAGTCCCCCATCTTCAGCAGCAAGTGAAGAGTTCAAATTCTGATGGTACCACTATGGATATGACAGAATTCTATAAATACTAAGTTGCTACCCTACCAATATCATTTAAAACACTGATTTCTTTACCAAAATCTGTCCTTCTTCATACTGTCATAACCTCTTAATACAGACATGAACTTTATCAATGTTTCTTACATGTTGCACTGTACGTTTTAAAGATTTCTTACGGGGAAGTAAAAAATAAAAATACTGTTTACATTTTAAGATAAAATTTATAAACTCAAAATGCAGAAAAAATAAAATCATGTCCACTGTACAGTATGGATACACACACGTTTAATATGAACAAAACATAGGCTGGCTTACAAAAATTATATAACCTGTTAATTGATAAGTAACTAAACGAAGGTGGGCCTGAGATGAAAGAGTGAAAATGTTCTCAGTTTTCGAAAAAGTCCTTGATAAATGACTGCTTCACGCATTTTGCCCTCTCCTCTTTTTATTACCGATTTTTTTTTCCTACTAGTCCGGATAATAAAGCCTTGTTAATTGTAAACCAGATAATTGAGGTTCTACTGTATCTATTTTTCCAGCCGTATGTGCTTTCACAGCCAACGACCACAATGGTTTTTGTCTTTTAACAATGGCCATAAATAAGGTTTCACTTGTCTCTTTTTTATTATTGCCTTACAAACTCACTTTTTACTCCTAGTCTTTTAGACCCTGTGTATTTTTTTTTTTTTCCATGGGATATGAAAAAGCGAAAACACTAAACAAAAGAATACTACAATAGGACTCCATAATTAAACTATTGATTTAAAAACGCTGAACAGTAAATTGCTAGAAAATAATTAGTTCAGTTAAATTTCAACAACAGCTGGCCGCCAATTAGATCACTCAAGTATAAATTTGGTATTTTAACTGTGGGAGAAACGGACAGAGAAACACCTAAAAGGCACTGGAATGAGAAACAAATGAGCTGAAGAAACAAGGACACTCAAAGGTAAGCGATAATAAGAGAGGCCAAGGGTGCTGGGCTGGATTCAGTCAGTGATATGAAAAGGACTGCACAGAATTGAACCGAAAGATGATAATGTTCTGTTTCTCCTTTCTTTGTGCTCACCGGTTGTAAACTCCAGCGGACAGTTCTGGCTGCTCGTCCACTTCTGTTCCAGAAAATGTTGTATGCACATCTGTTTCACATGTCTAACTAATTTGCATGCAGGCTATTGGTTCCTTGCCTCTCAGGTACTTTGACTTCAAAGGAAGCTCACAATTAGCCGACTCCTGTGACATGCCTTTGGGCAGGCAGTGGGTCTATTCTTGATCTCCCCACAATGGGGTCCCAGAACCCATACAACCAAGGGCACTGGAAACTTGAGGCTTAGACCACTTCAGGAAGCCCTTGCCAAAAAAACATATAATGGGTGGGGGTCTTTCACCTAAGTCTACATTCATTGTTTCTGGGCACCTTTCTTCTTCTTTTTCATGTTCGTTTACTTACTTAATCACTCCTCTTCTACCTTGGGGTGCAGAGGCTTGCCAGAGAGATCGCCAGATGTCTCTATAAGCAGTTTTCTTTCTGGCTTCGTTTCACTCCAGTCCTCTGTCAGTCAGGAACTGGCGGATGATGTCTTTCCAGCAGACACTGGTGGTCTGGTTCCCAGGTTCTTAGCCTCCCATGTCTGCCATGGTAGCTGGTACTCTTCCATTATGCATACATGTCCAAACCATCATAACTGTGACTGATCCACTTGCGTTTGTAAGGACTGGGTATCAAAATCTGGACATATTGTCTGGCTGCGGACTTTGTCCTTCTTGTCACTTGGACCACCTTTCTCAGATATCTCATTTCTGACTTCTGTGAGCTGTTGTCATCGCCCATGACTCACGCCCATAGGTCAGGTATGGCACATGGGTACACACCCATAGGTCAGGACTGGCACATGGGTACACACCCATAGGTCAGGTCTGGCACATGAATACACACCCATAGGTCAGGACTGGCACACAGGTACACACCCATAGGTCAGGACTGGCACACAGGTACACACCCATAGGTCAGGACTGGCACACAGGTACACACCCATAGGTCAGGACTGGCACATGGGTACACACCCATAGATGAGGCCTGGCACATGGGTACACACCCATAGGTGAGACCTGGCACATGGGTACACACCCATAGGTGAGGCCTGGCACACAGGTACACACCCATAGGTCAGGACTGGCACACAGGTACACACCCATAGGTCAGGACTGGCACACAGGTAGAGTGGTAAACTTCTTCATGTTCAGGGGCTTCAAACTCTGACTGAAAATTCTGGTTGTTAGTCAACTTCTGGACTTAAGTCATCTTTCGGGAACCTGTGTGTTGTGTTATTATCCTTTTTACAAATCTGACTTCTTTTTGGTATGCAGAGTGCTGGTTCTTTGCCTTTCAGGCAGATGCTTTCCAACTTCACAAAAACTCCCAATTAGTAGGCTTTTACAACATGCTTGTTAAGGAAGCAGTGGGCCCATTATTGTTGTCCCCAGAACCCCATGAGGGGGATTAGAGAGGAGAGGGGATTTTTAGTCAATAAGAATAAACTCCACAGGGAAGCATGTACAGCAGGGGTCTACCAATCATCAGTAGAAGTAATCTCTCATCGACAAATGTTTCGGCCCATGAACTCCTGGACATTTTCAGAGAGTGGGCCCACCTGAGTTCATGAAGCTCAGGGTTGGTTTCCCCTGCTGCACAAAATTACCGGATGTTGTTCGGATATGGACAAGACGAATTGGTGATTTTGCAGAAGGTACAGTGAGATAAGAAGTCGTCGCGGTAGCATAATTAAAGCAGTCTGCATACCTGAACGACCGAGCGGTAAGCTTACGATTGGTATACCGGACACATGTTAGACTTTTGTTAGCAGGTGGCAGAAGAACACTGGCAGACAATTCGGACACGATGGACTTTCAAGGGATGAGCAAACTCTTTTCCACTAGACACACGGACCAGCTCACCGAGGCCCGTCCCCTACGTTGTTTTGTTGTGTCCAGAGCCAGCTCAAGGCCCTCTCAGCAACCTCGCCCAGCTGTTTAAGTGTCCGTTTGCGTTCATTACCTCGTAAGCCTAGTTGTTTAATCACATTGTAGAGTGAATTGGAAACGAGACCTCTCGCTCCCACTTCGACGGCAAAGACTTGTAATGTGTACGCTTTGTCTCTCCTCAGATCGGCTGACTGTATTTCTTGAGCTTATACATATAGCTTTCGTCCATTCGCGACTCATACGGGGCGGTCAGCTCAATCAGGATTAGCTGCCGTTTCTCCGCAGAGTGGAGAATTGTGTCAGGTCGCAGGCCGGTCTTCCGAATTGACTCAGGGTACCTTTCATGGCCAGGCAGATCAACCGCCAGTAACTAGTCCCTCGCAGAGTCTAGCATAGATGGAGCGAATGCGCCTTTGTTGATTTTACCTTGTTGAATCTGCCCAGCCTTGAGAAAGCGTATGGGACGACGGTAGGACTGGCTCTTGCATTGGCCCCCATTCTAGCCTGGTCCACAACAGCTGCCAACTCTTTTAGCACCTTGTTGTGGCGCCAGGTATATCGGCCTTGACCTAGGGCTTTTCTGCATGCGGACAGAACATGTTCTAATGTCTGCTTTGCTCTGCACAGCAGGCAAGTCGGGTCGTTAGTCGCAGACCACTTCACCATGTTGTTAGTCATGTTTTATACGATTAAGTACACGTGTGTACAAAGTAGTTTGCTGTACAGCTGAGTAAGCATATTCTGTCAGCTAACTATATGTACATTCACTGTTTCCAGGAAACCCTCCAGGTACTGGGACAGCTACCATTTTTGACACATTAACGCGTATAGAAAGATACCTCTGTCAACTAAAGTAAATCTCATAAAATGGCTTTTTTTTAAACCGATATTGTGCTACCAGTGCCAAACATGGACCCTTACTACAAATAAGCGGAAGGCCGTAACAATACAAATAAAATGATCTAGAAGAGCTGCCAGTGTTACAAGAAGAGAAAAAGTCAGAAATTAAGAAATCAGAAAAAGACTAGGACTGAAACCAGTTATACAATTCACTAGAGAACAACAAATGAGATGGTTTGGCCACCTGACGAGAATGCCCTTGAACCAACTACCTGAGAGAATTATAATGAACACAAAGCCAGGGGAAGACCACGCAAGAGATGAAGCGATATCATCTGAAGCAACTTAACAGAAATAACACCAACTAGTACAATTTATTGGAAAAAGCGCACAAACGATCCTTACATCTCCCCCAAACACCTCGCTGAGGTAAATGGTAGAAGATAAGAAGAAAAAGAACACACAGAAGTATACTTTTGTCTACTTAGGCAAATTTAATGAGAACTTTAAAAAATGTCTAACTTTATGCTACCAATTCAAATAAGGATCCTTACTAAAACTAATGAGTGCAAAAATCATAGCAATAGAGATGAGATGTCTTAGAAGAACTGCCAGAGTAACAAAAAGAGATACAACTTTAACCAAAATTATTATTAGAAGACTAGGTCTGCAACCAGTCATAGTCATAGTTTATGAAAGAACAACAACTAAGTGGTTTGACTATCTGAGATAAGCTGGTCTGGCAAATTGAAGAGAATGTCCTGGTACCAACTGGCACAGAAAGCCATGAACAAATATAATAGACACAAGGAGCCAGGCGAGGACTACAGAGGATAAAACAAAGCAATAACAGAGGACAGAGGGGAGCTGCATGCAACAGCAAAGGACAGAACGACTTGGCGTGAGTTGGTTGTGGGCCTATGCTCCATTGGCTTGAGGTTCAGAAAGGCAAAAGAAAAAGAAAGTAAAACAGTATAGTTAAAACAAAGTTAAAGCAGTTTTAAACTCCTCAAAGAATGACTTCTTATTAGTTATTTCTCGACAGCAAATTTAAACTGTGTTTTCATTTGTGATTTTTTCTTCTTTATTCCTTATTTCTACAAAAAACCAACATGACAACTGACATAGTCATACAATCATACATGATACAGAATAAAGAGGTACCGTTGGGACGATATTGTTCATGTATGATCAACTATCCAGCCAGCTCTGCTCTACTACTGGTTTTTGTTTAGTTTTGGGGGTTTTTTTTTTTTCTATTTATTTTAATTTTGGAAAATTCACTAGAGTTTTTATGTCTACATTGAGTACAAAATAAAATATTGCAGAAATATAAATTATTATAAATACTGCGCGGCACGTAGCTGAGTGAGTAGTAGTTAGTAGCTGTAAATAGACTGTAGACTGGGGTAGATATTGAGCCCAAACAAATTAAAAGTCAGCAGTAGTAGTAGTAGTAGTACTAGTACTAGTAGGCCCAAAGTGACCTAGGTACGTGCCCAAAGGACCACTAAACTCTGACGAATAATCACTTGAAACCGAAGTGTCAGAATTTAGAACTAATATAAAACCCACAACTTACCGTCGACTTCAAGCTCCTCATTTGTCTGCCCCGCAGAAGACGTCTCTGAGACACGGGGCAGCGAAGTGTCCGGCAATGGGGCGGCTGCAGCCATGTTTTCTATTTGAGACCAAAGTGGGTGTTTCTACCGCAGTCTCTCCCTACCAATATCCAGTTGCATGCAAGAAATTAAACTGCCTTTGGTCTTTCAGTGCATTTCTGTCCACGTTACAAGTGGCAGGACATTCGGTGGATGTGTCAGAAGGATCCAGTGTGTGGGAAACATAAATAAGATATAACACAAAAGTGTTCAGACAATTTCGACGTTCAATCTCGCTGCGCATGTGCGAATGTCCCGGAAGTAAACATCTAAAGGGTCCTAGCTTGTGGTTTCCGCATTCATCTTTTTTTTCCCCCCTCTGCTCCACCTCTTCATCTTGTTATTCTTCTCCACCTCCTCTTCCTCCTTAATCTCATCGTACTAGTCTTTTTATTCTATTCATGCTCTGCGTCTGTTTACTCGGCTTTTTTCACCTAATTTTTCTTCTTTTCCATTTTTTCCTTTTCCTCCTCCTTTTCTCCTTCCTTTCTCATTCTTCCTCTTACTCATTTTCCTCTTCTCGTTTTTACCCTTCTTCTTCATCGTCTTCTTTTTTTACTTCATCTTTTTTGTCCTCTGCCACTTTCTTCTCCTCTTTCTTTGGCCCTCTTTTTCTTCTTCTTCTTCATCTTCTTCTTTTTTCTTCCCCTCCTCCTCCTTCTTCTTCTTCTTTTCGCTTCTTCTTCTTCTGTTTGGCGTTCACCAGGGGTAAACTACAATGGAAAGTTTTGGCTGTTTGTCCACTTCTGGACTTTAGTTTTGGTCCAGAACTTGGGTTTTGTGTGCACATCTATTTATGTATGGCTTTCTCGTATACAACAAACACATCGTGACTGTAACTGATTCAGAAAGCATGCTGAGGAAGATCAGAACATGTATGCTTCGTGCAGAGTGGCATGCTTCGCTGCGGAGGACACGGGTGAGGTGTATTGTCTGGATTTTTTCACTGGGTACGCCGGTGTGTTGGGGAATGAAGAGGCGGACAAACTGGTTGATAACAAATAGCTGGAGAGGGTGTAAAATTCGGAGGAGCGGATGGATCACCACAGTCTGGTGGGATAGATGCGGGGGTGTGGGGGGGGGGAGTGAAGAGAGGTTCCGGCAGATGCTCGAGGCTCAGAGGAAAGGCAAGACGGACGTTTAATCAGAATGCTACTGGCACCATTAGTATCGGAACTCTTCGCTGGCTGCTGAAGATGGGGACCAACAGTCTTCATGCAAATGAGTCAGACATGTAAAATGAATGTGTACGCAACACTGAGTTTCTGGAACATGACTCGAGTCCAGAAGTGGCCGAACAACCCGAACTTTCCACCGGAGTTTACAGCCGGTGAATACTAAGAAGAAGAAGAATTAAAAGTAAGCATTAATTAATCATTCCAAAAGACTGTAGTATACTTTACATTATAATGGTTTACAAAACTGTTTTATTTATGTTACCGTAGGCTACGCCCTAGGCGTAACAGTTTTCAACTGTTTTAAATTTATGCATTTAAAATGTTTTTAATTATACTGTGTTAATAACCTGTCCACACTTGGGCTTGAGCCTTTAAATAAACAGAGGGGGGGACCTTTGATCAAGGCCGTTAAATATTATGAAGCAATCAAGTAACAGAAAGTGTATTGATCGGCACTCATAGAAAGAAGTAAAAAGCTAGAAGAACACACTAGACAACATACAAATCGAAAGCTATAGTTACCTTGCCGAGAATTGAGCCTGTCACCTCCAGACGGCGTGTGCGCCTCGCCATGAATACAAGTGCACTAAGAACATGGTCAACACAGGTAACTATAGCTTTCGATTTGTATGTGGTCTAGTGTGTTCTTCTATCTTTTTACTTCTTTCTATGAGTGCCGATCAATACACTTTCTGTTACTTGGGCTTGGGCCACTGGCCCGCGACGGTCCCCATTTTCAACTTTTTGGCCCGCGAGCAAACTTTGTTATGATCTATACTATTGGACTTTCCCGGGAACTCTCCACGAAATCTCGGAGTCCCGAGACAGGGTGAACAAAAGGAAAAGGACCACATCTAGCATCAATGCCCGATACGTCATTGGCATGACAAAAGTCATTTACGTATACTTACCTATTTTTTTCCTGACATACAACGTGTCTGTCTGCGTATCCATGTTTAGTGTACTGTGCTGGAATGTGATTCTTGTGTTAATTCTCAAATACCAGGCAAGAGCATTGCAACGTTTGTGTCAACTTTGTTTTTCTTTTTGGGGTAACCTTACCCGGGTCGTCTCGCTCTAGTGACATGTTAACGTTCATACAACTGTTATTATCGAATGTGTGTCGCTGGAGCATGAACAAGGATTTACTAGGTTGAACGCTAGTGGTAGCGCTATGTTTGACATACTGATCATTGCTAGCGGTCACTGTAATCTTCTTCTTCTTCTTCTTCTTCTTCTTCTTCTTCTTCTTCTTCTTCTTCTTCTTCTTCTTCTTCTCTTCTTCTTCTTCTTTTCTTCTTCTTCTTCTCGTTCACCGACTGTAAACTCCAGCGGAAAGTTTTGGTTGTTCATCCACTTCTGGACTGCAGTCCTTTTCCAGAACCTGTGTGTTGTAATCCTGGAGAAGGCCATAAAACCGAACATTTCAGGTGTTAAGGCAGATTGACAAGGAAACAAAAGGTCTAAATATGAAACAGGTACTACTTAAAAGGTAAATAATAAGTATCTGCGCCAGTGCGGAATCGGGGCATATGATGCTAGACTCGTATTTTATAGATCAGCAAGCCCAAACCAGTGATGTGATCAGCACCACGGCGGTCGTCCTTACTTCCCAGGACTGTTCCTGTCTCAGGATTATGTTCACTACTCTTTTAATTCTATTTAGAACTATTTTATAAAACGTCTTTGACATCATTGATTGGGCAGCGAGCGGTTCTAAACTTGCCGGTCGGGACCCTTTTTGGGTTGTACGACCCTATCACGCCTAAGACCATCGGAAAACACATAATCGTTGAAATTATAAAGGAAAAAATTGTGGGGGGGGGGGGGGGGGGGGGGGTCGCCACAACTTTAGAAAACTGCATTAAAGGGCTGCGGCATTGGGAAATTTAAGAGCCAGTGGATTAGAGAATAACTCCTTTTCACTGCCTCCCCAAAAGCATGTCGTAATAGTGCATCTGCCTGAGAGGCGAGGAATCAACAGCCTGCATACACATAAGTCAGATCTGTTAAACAGATGTTCACGCAACTTTCAGATTTTGGAACAGAACCAAAGTTCAGAAGTTTACAAACACCCAGATCTCTCCGCGTGAGTTTACAGCTGGTGAACAAGCAGAAAAGTATTTTTAGTTCTTATAGTCAGTAATATAATATATGTTTTTGATAGTGAATAGTTATTTATCTCTTCTACTGATCTGAGATTTTCCACCCTTTGTCTTTGTTATTTATACAACATTATCTTTTTAACAATGGACTGGGTGATAGGAAACTGTTGGAAACACAGACATTGATTGGCCGCAGAACACGTAGTTGGAAGATCTAGATTTTGCTGATGATATTGTTCTGCAAAGAAGACGCAACCACATGCAAAGAATAACAGATAATTTAGCAATATAGTATTAAAGGTATGGCTACAAATAAGTTATTTAAAAAAAAGTAGTGACGAACAAAAAACCGATCAGTCTTATGTAACAAACAATAAATTTTAGTTGCAGATCAAATTTTCCTATTTCAGGTGGCGACTGTTGGCTTTGACGCCTCTAGTTACTGCCTTGTGCATTTTTATGTGCCTGGACTGATTGTTTGTTAACCATTTTTTCACGTAACATACTGGGGGGACATTTCATTTGATTATCACTGGCACAGGAACGGGGCAAAAATAGGGAAACTCGACTGCAGTGAATTGGAAACCTCGACTAAGATAGTAAATATTAAGATAGTAATTTTCATAATCAAGGAAATACAAAGAAAACAATCATGACACGTATTGGCAAGGTGACAACATCCGATAGTCCTTGACCGACAGAGGACTGGAATGAAACAAAGCCCAGGGGGAAAAAAAACTGCTGATAGAGAAAAGTGGCGATCTCTCTGGCAAACGTCTACACTCCAATGTACAAGAGGAGCGACTAAGTATAGTAATTATTGGCAAGAGGTCAGTCGTTCTAAAAAGTTTGATTAAAATATGGAACTCGAAATAGCATAGTTTAAAAACAAAGTTACATGTTCTCAATTCTATAGTTACTTCGATTTTAACATATGCCATTGAAAGTGGGATAACTACTGAAGACATGTAACGAACGTCTGCAACACTAACGAGACTACACGAACGTAACATCAAAAGGGTAAAGCCAGACAAGACAGCTCACAGGAGCCCAAAGTAGAACAGTAAACCTTCAGAGAACTGGTGTCATAATCCCCTGCACGCTGAGGGAGATACTGAAGAGGAGCTGAGCACTTATGGACTGAATAGTTCGATGTGCGATGTTGATAATTTGTCAACTTACTACCTAAAAAAATGCCTCATGAAAACGATGAACATAAAAAGGAATGAATTCAAGAGGGGGAAAAGGGGGAAGAGGGTGGGTAGAGGCTCTAAGAGAAACAACTTGTAATAAGTTATTAGACAAAGAAGATGGCGCTATATTAGACACTTCCTGGGAAGAAACTAGCAGAGAATCATCAAGCAGGCACTAAAATGTGAAATAAAGGAAGCAAGGACACACACACGCACAAAAGCTGTAAAACGAATGCAGATGAGATATGCCAAATGTGCTGAATTGGATTCCATCCATAATCTAAGCTTTCGTGTGGCTAGAATCACATGACTGTTCCCTCGTGTGTGTGCTGAGTGACTCTTTGAGCATAATCCGGCGGGTCGAGGCAGGCTGGTTACGCAGAAAGTGGTTTGAGTCATTGCAAAACTCTCCTATGTGTGCAGCTACCTTCATATTCGTCCCTGTGTATGCAGGCGTTGTTGGTAATGAAAGGGCTGATAGACTGGCAGATGCTGCATTAATTGAAGATGGCCGGCACATGGATCACGCAGACATTGTCATTGCCCTTAGATAGGACGTTCTGAGGATTTTGGAAGCAAGGTGTCCACATCACTGCTAAGAATACGCTAATTTGGAGTAAAGATCGGCACTGCCAAGCATGAGAAGCACACCGGACGCACACGAAGTCTTGTTAACCAGCCTAGGACTGGCGCTGATGAATATGTTGAGAGGGGAATCTGAGCGCCTATGGATGTGTCCGGAGTGCATGTAACTTAGATAATGTAACTTATAACTCATAACTCAATAGTGAATTGATTGCACCGGATGTAAGTTTCGAATCCTTTACAGTAAATTGCAGAACCAACCCCAGCATTTTTTGGTTTTTGCGGTTTTTCTAGGCAATTTGCACAGAATAGAACAGAATAAACTGCGAGCCCTATGTGGCAAAAAATGCACAACAGAACAACGACATTGATGATGATGATGACGATTAGAATATTGTCTATTAAATACGTCTTTAAGAATGGTCATATGTAGTTACTTCATCCGAAGCAGAGAGTATTTCTACAAGCATATCATAACCTGCTGCTTTATAGTTTGTCACAGGATGAGTCTCTTGAATTTCTGTGACATTTATCGGTTCTACATTTATTGTCAATGTGGTCATTCTGGTTTCCTTATCAAGTTTCAAACACACGCGCGCGCGTACGCACACTAACAACGCACACACCTACAAATGTAATACATCCACACACTCAAAAGCACAACCTCGCACTCACCAGCACATTAACATTCACACACACGCCCGTGCAAACACCACGCGCGCCTGCACACACACTCGCACATTCACACACACACACACACACATTCACACACAAAGATATTAGCAAACGCTCGCTCTCACACACACACGCATGGCTCAATGCTGCAGTTTTCGCCTACGATGTGTACGAGGGATTTCAGATTAAAGAAGAGACATGTGCGGCAGTGTTGGACTTAGAAAATGCCTACAATAAAGTACCATACGATTATTTAATGCAATTACTGCTTAAACTAGAAGTTAATCCTATTCTGATCCGCTGGATTGTTGCGGTCCTGTTCCAGAGAAAGATTGTACTAAGATGTGGTAGCTGGTCCTCCGAACCGCAAACGATATGTCCAGGCTTGCCACAGGGATCACCGCTATCACCAGTCTTATTCAACGTTTACACGGTGATGATCACTGAGCAACAGTTGAATGGAAAGGGAAGGACTTTGTCATTTGCTGATGACATTTTGATTTATCGACGAGGGCGTGATAGACAGGAGATCGCCAGCACTATGCACAAAGAACTCGATCGAATTGCCGCCTGGTGTGATGGTTCCAATGCCTATGTCAATCCTTCGAAGGCATCAGTGTCATGGTTCTCTTTGAACAATCACATTGTCAAGTCGGACTTACCAGAAGTGAAAATGCGTGATAATGTATTGATCAGAACCAACGTTATGACGTTTCTCGGGGTGAGGTTCGATCGCAGCTTGTCATTCAGGGAACACGTTGACCATGTGATAACAAAAGCACGCAAAGGTCTATCTGCAATGAGGATTATGGCTGCTTCCAATATTGAGCAAAGACTACTAATACTTCTATTCTACGGTCTGGTCCTTTCCCCCATTGAATACGCTCTGGCCATCCTCACTGTCAGTGCTACCCAGATTGAACGACTCGAAAAGGTGCAAAATGAAGCTATGCGCATTATTTTGGGATGTACTAGAGACACATCCTGTGAGCAATGAGGTATCTACTTGACTTTCCAACAATGAACCAAAGGATCAGGATGTTGAGGGCTCGGGCATATCTCAAAATATGCGCTGATAAGAAACACCCACTGCATCAAGCGCTTTTTAGTGAAAAGGGCGACGACTGAAGAGGGGGGAAATCGTGGCTAGGTCGGGCAGAAGATGTTATTAGGCAAATATGCAGCCTAACCGACATCATACCTGGTGCAGAATGGATACCTGTGCCTCAGGCGTTTATTTGTACATTTTCCTGTATTGTCACACTCAACAGGCGATGTAGAGAAGAGAATCCTGTTGCTGTTAATGCAGAGGTCAACGCTCTCATCGGTGAAAATTCAGACGAAGCAGATGCAATAATCTATACAGACGGATCCGTTATACGCCAAAGAAGAAGCGCATGGGCATTTACAGCACGCTCAGCGGGCAGAACAGTCAAAAGAAGCCAACGGCGCCTTCTCCATGACAACCAGCAGCATGACGATGGAGGTGATGGCAGTGACACAAGCGCTTGCCTGGCTTGAAACACAAAAAATACACCCGCGTGTGTATACTCAGTGATTCAATGAGTATGATCCGGAGGGTTCAGGCAGGTTCAGTGCGAAGACAATGGCTTGAATCATTACAGAAGTCCACTGTTCGTGGAGTCACCTTTATTTTTGTTCGGGACACGCAGGCGTCAATGGAAATGAAAGAGCTGACAGGTTGGCTGGATCCGCTATCCACACTACCGACGGTCAGCCTATGGATCATGCTGATATTATCAATGCCCTCAGAGAAATGGGAAGAATAGAGGACTTTGGTGGCAGTGAATCCACATCACTCGCCAGAATGGCAGACGTGGGAATTAAGATCGGCACAGCAAAAAACGAGACGCACACCAGCTACGCCAGAAGACTTGTTAATCAACATAGAACTGGTACTATTAGCCATCGGACGTTGGGGTTCATACTGAGGGGAGGATCTGAGCACCTATGGACATGTCCGGAGTGCAATGAGGATAACCCAACTAACTAACTAACTAACTAACACATGCATGGCCGCGCACATACGCACAAACACGCACGCACAAACACTTACTCATGTCATCACGGTGTAACCTCAGCAGTCTTGTGTTGCTATGGAATTAATTCATTTATTTTCGGACATTTTCTTTAAAACTATCAGCATCGCTCATGCATACTTTGAGAAAAAGTGTGCAATCCCTGACCGAGCCTCAAGCTGCGTACACACAATACATCTTCCTGCCTCAAAATTAAACAGTTAGTTGCTTATCTTTTACGGGCACGTTGCAGAACCAACCCCAGCGTCTTTTTTTTTTTTTTTTGCTGTTGTGGTTTTTCTATGCAAATGTTACGTTCAATAGTTTGCCATTGCCACTGAAAGGTCAGCTTTCGGTACCACTGTCGAAACCAACGCAAGACAAACCGTCCGCAGCTGGGACCGAACCCGGCATCAGGGAGCGCGTTCGCAACTCCTAAGCCACAGACGCCGATTTAAAGTACTGTAGAACCTCTAAAGTTGACCACATCTCTACACTGACCACCTCCCTATGTTGACCAACTCCCTATGTTGACCAGCTCCCTATGTTGACCGCCCCAGGAAGAAGCTGACCTAATCTTCCTTGATTGTACGATGACCACCTAATCTCAATTGTAGACTACCTGTAAATGTAAGTAAGTCTGTAAATTGTATGCTGACCACTTGGAATATGACACACTTTAGTAATTTACCTTCTTTTTACCGGACGTTGCAGAAAAACGCCAGCATTGACTTGTGGTTTTTCTAATCAAATTTACGTCCAGTAGTTTGCCATTGCTTCCGGACGGTCAGCTTCTCGAGACCACTGTCGAAACCAAGCAGGGCGCAAGGCCTGCAGGTGGAGTCGAACCCGGCACCCCCGCCTAACGAATCGCGTACTCCTAAACCACAGACACCGGTCTCTGGGTAGTATGACCGGACGCCCGTGTGTATTGTTGGGCACGTAAAAAATACATTGGCAGTAAGAAATCGAACAAGAGTAGCCTAACGGCGCTGCCCGGGCAAAATTTAGAGTTACAAATCTACCTAAAGTAGATCTCAGGATCTCTTAATGTCCATGTGGCAGAGACAAGAATGGAAGCAGTCTTATGTAAGCCCCGTGGTTGAGATAATACTTAGCTGGAGAGGGTGTACAATTCGGAGGAGCCGATGGATCACCACAGTCTGGTGGGATTGATGCGGGGGTGGGGGGGGGGAGTGGCGAGAGGTTCCGGCAGATGATCGAGGCTCAGAGGAAAGGCAAGACGGATGTTTAATCAGAACGCTACTGGCACTATCAGTATTGGAACTCTTCGCTGGCTGCTGAAGATGGGGACGGAGCGCTTATGGAAATACCCCTAGTGCTGTGATGTCGGTTCTTGAATCAAATCAAATCAAATCTGGGAAGAATTGCTGGATGTCAACGAGCAGCTTCAACTAGTCAGGTTTCCTGATAGTTGATTACTAATTTTTTATGATTTTTGCGGTGTTGCCTTTTGTATGTCAGTGATGATTTGGTATATGTTTGATTGCATTTTCCTACAAAGGCGTGGTTGTGATGGGGTTTTGCAATAATTCTACTCTGGTGGTGTCTCGGACATAAACGCAAATGTTTACTCTTCCGATGGTTATCACCATTATTGACGCAGATGGGGAGGTGGGGAGGGGGTTGTATTAGATTTACTGATCCGGTGTTGTCTAGTAGTAGATTGTTACGCCACTAGGACATCACACAAGTGATAAGCACCCGATGACACAAAGTGCCACCATGTGGGTGAGGATCACCGTGGAGAGGTCCCAGAAACCGCGTTCAGCCTTTAGGCCATATTTATGACCAGTTGCGGCCCCTGACAAGAGCCAGAGTAGGGCTTCAAATAATGAAAAATTTCATCCTAAAAACGGATGGGGAGTGGGTTTAAGAACATACTGCCTACAACAAAACGCAGATGTTTATTAGTTCTATTGATTATTTCCATCGGTAATGTAGTTTCCTACTTAGAACATATACAAGGTCCGACAATTAAGTACTGAGACTAATTACATAAAAATTAAAATAGTAAATAGTTAAAGATATAACCTGTATTTTATTCAAAGTAAGCCCCTTGTGCATTGATACAGCAAGTGGCATGATCTAACAAACCTGGAACGATCTTTGTCGTTCTTCTGTCGTTATGGTCCTTAAAGCCGATGTTACGGCCCTTTAGATGCCATTAATATCGTCAAAGAAGCGACTTTTCAATGGCAACTTTAATGTTGGGAAATAGAAAATAGTCACAAGGAGACAAATCCGGGGGAATAGGGTAGATGGAACATGAATGATACAGGTATTGAGGCGGACTCATGGGAACAAAATGCCATGGACTGACTGACTGACTGACTTTCTACCCCACCAGGACATCACACAAGCGATAAACACCCGATGACACAAAGTGCCACCATGTGGATGAGGATCGCAGTGAAGAGGTCCCAGAAACCGCGTTCAGACAATTGGCCATATTTATGGCCTGCCTATATTGCGGCCCCTGGCAAAAGCCAGAGTAGGGCTTCAAATAAAGAAAAATTTCATCTTAAAAAGGACGTAAATGATTTTGTAGCAATAATACTAATGGACACTGCCATGGACCTGTTGTATGGACAAGGCATATCAGGAAGGGAATGAGACTGAAGGAAGACATTATTGCAGAAAGGATGAGAACTGAGCGTCTCAAAAGAAACGGATTAAACACAAATGTTGTTAATAATGGTCCTGAAATCCCATGCTATCATTGTGGAAGACTTCTTGACACGAGCGGGTCTTGCTAGTCATACTCGCAATCGCCATGGGCTGTGAGTCTCATGTCTCCTCATAGCGCAATATAACACTATCGTCTGGAAAGAAAGACGGTAAGGTGCCAATGGAGGGTAGATGGTTAAGAACAGGCACATGTTTTGGGGCCAGAAATTCCTGTACAACTACCTCCCTTCGAGCCGGTGCATTGTCATGAGGAAGAAACAAATTACCAGGTGTTGAATACAAACATGCCAGGAACTATTTTATTGCCCAAATCTTCCACTAGAATTTTACAAATATTCTCTGTAATAACGCCAAATTCATCCACCATTATACTTAAGTCGAACAACGATCTTCTTGTATCCGTTCTCGGAATTTTGCAATATGTTCCTCATTACGAACATAAATTGGGCGTCCAGCTCTAGTTGCATTAGTAATTATTTCCACACAACTTTTTAATCTTAAATGCCAGGTGAAGATCTGTGCACGAGATAAACAATTACCCCTATAGTCCAAGTCCAAGTCCTTTTAAGAAAAAAAAGAAAAGCTCGACCACGTTCAGACTGCTGCTAGCTAGCCTAGGCTGCTAACAGTCTCCACCTATATTTGTGGTCTGGGTTATTTGCGTCACTTTCGTGACTGAATACTGGTGTTTGTGCCATTTCTGGCTTAATGCTTCCCTCCGTATCAAACCGCTCGTCCTGTTGTCACTGGTGCATGTCTTCCTTCTTCATTCTTGGTGTTTCCTGTTTGTTCTGTCTCCCTTTGATCTGGCTAGGCGTATCTCGAAGGAGAGCGAGCTTCCAAACACAACGACTTTTCGGCCACCATTTATTGTTTTTAAAATTTTGAGTATTTTAATTTTGCCAAAAAGTACTGAAAACAGTTTTTGAATGTGAATAGTTCCGAAATGTGAAAATTTTCCGCGTGTGACCATAGTGGTCTTATAGTTGTCTTCCTGTAATATGAACGGGTTAGTCATGTATTGGATATGTGTGTGAGAGTTTGTGTGGAGTCTTAAGCGGGTCCAGTCGTCATTTGTTATTATGTGATCGGGTTGTGTTGATAGCTAAGCTCCGGTGTACGTAAATACCATATAACCGGACCGTCTAGCTCACGCTTTGAGATCCAAATGATTGGCGATGAGAATTGTTGTGGCATGTTGGGCAACGAACTCAAGTGCTCTCTGTGGGAATGGGTTGGGGGGTTAAACTCATAGTGCATCCGAAAGATTTAGGGATCGGTGGGGAAAGGGGAGCGGGAGGCCATTCAGTCAATTCTCGTCGTTGCCGTCTTGCTGGATTCTAGCGTGGCTTTTTGCCGGGACTATGTGTATCACGTTACCAACCTTTGCTATCATCCCAGTGATGGGGTGGTATTGGATAAACTTGTCGCATCAATTCAACTGTTGCAATTGGCGCTTTTTCTGAGTTTTAAACAGAATTTAATGTTAGCTTTTTTTCCCACCATGCTGATTACGTAACAGTGCACCTCTGTCTAAGTTAACAAATTTGCGGCGTGTTTGTTGTCTGCTTATCAGGCGGCGATGAACAGTTGCCAGATCATAGACAAAGGTTGTCTCCTTGGATTCCATGCTGTGATTCATTGATGGCATTTTGTCTTAGCCATAATAAAATTAGTCTCATTACTTAATTGTCTAACCTTGTATGTTCATTACATCGTTTCCTTTGAACTAGTCTTGCTTTGCTCATTTGCCAATGACAGTTTGTGTGTGTGTGTGTGTGTGTGTGTGTGTGTGTGTGTGTGTGTGTGTGTGTTAATGGTGCTGCAAGAAACTAGTCATTACGTGATGTCACGTGGATGGTTATTGTTTTATGTGGCTATGGCCAGTAACTTGACGGCGGGTAGACCATGAGTCTAAGAGGGATTAATAGACAATGATCGTTATTGATTGTGTGGTTGTCGTAACGCCAGCGGATTTAGGAGGGGGTGTGTAGCCGAGTGGCAAATGCCGGTCATGATTTAGGTGTCTAGCACCACTTACCAGAAAAACCTGTCAACTGAGCATAAAAAGGACCGGACAGGAAAACCCAGCCTCATTTTAGCTTTCTGCCCTTTACTGGCCGGTCGCTCTAGACGTTGGTTGTGAGTCGTTAATAGTGAACCGAAAAAAACGTAGTTCTGGTTTTCTGTTGATTGGTCGTTCGCTGCTCTAGGACGTAACGTGTGGGCATGGAACTCCCCGGGACAGATAGAGATGTTTTGTTTCACGCTACGTTTAATTTCTTTAGGTGGTGTTAGATTTGATTTCCATTGTGCATCCTCGCTCGGAGATAGTTTGATTGCAAGTCTCTATAAGCGGCAGAGCACACATTTTTTAAGGCAGCAATTAGTTCTGGTGCCTGCGAGTTTGAACTTTCAAAATTAATGTACGAACACAAAGAGAATTTTGTGGAGAGAGGGAGCTGCGTGTCTTATTCTTCGTCTTTTATTTCTTTTGTCGCCTTACTGTTACCAAGTTGTAACACAGAGTCGTGGTTTTCTGTGTTTGTCTTGCGTTTCTCGGGTGGCTTAAGTGATTTATTTGTTTAGATTTTTGCAGGTTTCATCTATACCATTTATCCGTCTCTTTTTTGGTCTCCTCTTGCCTTCCTCCAAGATGTTCTAATGTAAAAAGTCTCATATGCAGTCTGGTCTGGCTGCATTCTCACTAGATGGCTGAACCATTTAATTCTTTGTCTGTCAATATAATATAAATATAATCCAGACGTGGTCTTATTCCAACTGTGTCTCTAATGCTTTTATTCGTAACCCTGCCTCGTATTGTTCTTCTTCTTCTGCGTTCGACATTGAGTCCCGTCTGGGTCATAAATAGGATTGTGCGTTTAAGGTATTGTATTGTTAGTGACCTTGCAGGATAAGCGCATTTCACATGTAGTTATTTTCTGCCCTGTTAATTGTCCATGTTTGGCACTGATACCATAAAGTAGGGAAAAAGATGCTATTAATCATTTGATGTTTTGCTGGAAGGGAGACATTTGGGTGTCTAAGCAGTGGGGCTAACTGGTAGGTGACAGCATTTGCTTTCTCTACTCTGGCTTCTATCTCTCTTTCGAGTCTGCCATCCTCCGTAAATATGCGTCCTAGATATTTCAGTTCTCTTATTTGTTTGATTGTAGTGCTGTTAATGAACGTTCATGATATTATGTTTCCTGCCTATCCTCATTACCGCAGTTTTCGCCGTGTTTATTCTCATGTCACGCTTTGTGCAGGCTTAATGTGAAAAGTCAATATTGTGTTATAAATTCTGTTCTTGGTGGTGTATTAGACACTGATCATCTGCAAAAAGAAGTTAATTGATTTCTGCAGTGTCTGTATTTGCCTTCTGTGATATTCTATCCATGTAAGCAATGAATAGCAAGGGTGACCGGACACATCCCTGTCTGATACCTGATGAGATGGGAAACCAGTCTGTCATTGCTTGTGTTGTTCTTACTGTGTACTGACTGTCTTGTTAGCTGCTGGTCGCCCCCTCATTGTTTTCTATTAATGATTCAAATGGGTCATATTCACGTTTCCTGGCCCATCTACACACTGGATGACCTTTCATTCATACTTTCTCAGACTCTTCTACGTCGGAGGGGTGTCACATTGTCATGCCAATAATTACATCAGCGCCGATGTTGCGTGTTCTATACATCACACGACGGCATAGCTTTCAACGACCCCAGAACATCTAGAACTGGCCCTAACCCAACCCCCCCTCCCACCCCACCCACTGCTTGAGCCTAGGTCACACAGGAGACTCTTTTCGAAAAAAGACAGTACAGCGTGACACCCCTCAGACAAACCGATGTTTCGACCAGAGCAACAACAGCAGCAGTAGTAGTAGAAGAAGAAACATCAGACACCCTTTTACACTGGGGTCTACAATTGGTAACAGAAAATCTCAAAGGACGTTGCAGAACCAACTCCAACAGCCCTTGGCTGTTGTGTGGCTTTTCTAGACACATTTACGTCCAGTAGTTTGTCATTGCTACTGGACGGTCGGCTTTCTTGATACCACTGTCGAAACCAACGCAAGGCTCATATCGAACCCGGCATCCCGGCATTACGAAGCGTTTGCATCGACTTAGTAAAGGGAGTTTGTTTGTTTTAGTATTCAGAAGCCATGAGTTGTTAACCCTTAGGCTCGATATTATGGATATCGCAACTTTTTGGTTTGACTAAACTTGAGAAGATGATAAAATTATGTTTGTCTAAAACACTCTTAAGATATAACTGTGACTGTGTATGATAAAAAGAAAAGAGAAAGTAGCACATGCTATGAACAGGGTGTACTTACAGCACCTTTTCCAGAAGGAATTGACTCATTTACCACTGCCGTGGTTGCGTATTGCTACTTCTATATAGACAAAAAGGGTTTGAATCCGCACTATTCAGATCAAAATTTGCAAAAGAAAGATTTAACCCCCCCCCCTCCCCCACTTCCTCTCCCACAGTTTCGCAAAAGGAAGAAGGAGAAGAAGAAGAAAACGAAGAAGTAGTTTCTCAATATCACTAACTGTGTCAGCCTGACATTACCTCATCCCTCTCCCAAACAGAGCCCCAGGTGTTTACGTTCAATGGGAGTAATACGCATGCGCACAACCCACATCCGGGTTTCATTTGCATACCCGCGAAATGGAGTCGGAGTAAACACAGGACGTTCTCGGTAAGTGTTTCATGTCGTCTCCTTCTTTAATCTCTCCTCAAATTCTCTCTCTGGCACCTTCAAAATATATCATGTGATCTTATTTCACTATTTGCTAGCGTAAGAAACCTGTGGATTGTCGTGGTTTGGCGTTGGACGTGGCTGAAATAAGGTTATACAGTGTGTAGAGTTGTAAGTTTCTGCCCCCTGCATTTGTTGTTGGCGGCTTGCCACCGCCTGAATGTACGCGGGCACCGCTAGCCGCCGACCCGCCCGTTTGATGTCCCCTTCGCTTGGTTTCTGTTACTAGATTCTGTTGGTTTTAACTCATTGGATTACTTGGTGGAGTTTTAACTCATTTGTGTTAGTGGAGTTTTGAACTCAGATGCGTTATTACAATGTCAGTTTGTGTGTATGTATGTGTGTGTAACAAGTGCTTGGGGAGAAAGGGAAGGCGTTGACCCTCATTACTTACAACTAAGATGTTTCTCTCCCCCCCTTATTTCCGTGTGGGTACTTGCCCCATTGTACGGAAAACAAGAATAAATCAAATGCTTCCCCAGCAAGCATGTTGTATAGAAGTCGACTAATTGGGGCATCCTTTGAAGGCGGGGGTGCATCTGCCTGAAAGGCAAGGAACCAACGATCTGTGCACAAATAAGATGTGTAAAACGGATGTGTACGCAACATTCAGGTTTTGGAACAAGACTAAAAGTACAGAAGTCGATGAACAACCAGAACTTTCCACTGAGTTTACAGCTAAAAAACGCAAAGAAGAAGAAGATGATAATATATATTGATAAGCACTACCGAAGTGCCAGTGAACGCGAAGAAGTTTGCAGTTAACGTCTTTATCATCATCATCTTCTTCTTCTTTTTCTCCATTCTTGGGCGTCCTCCTCCTATCTCCGTTTACAATTAACTTCTCCTTTGCTTTTCTTATTCTCTTAGTCTAATTTAGGTAATCGTGTCTCGTCTAGGGCAGACATCGTATATCATCTTCTCAGTTCTCTGACTTCTCGTAGCATTTTTCACTTTATCTCATCTGGTGTGTTACTACAAAGTAAATCAACATAAAATGAAGCACACAAATATGTATTGTTTGTGTCTGCGTTATTTAATGTCTTTACGTGAAAACTGTTTGAAATATCTAATATTTTGAATAATTTTTTCCCTGTGTTTATTACTAAGTTTGTTGCCCATGGTCTGACTGCACGAACAGCAAAAGGGTTGTCGCCAAACAAGAACACTACCCAGGTAGCCAAAGAATAAAAATAAACCAACACAGAACTGGTGTCATCAGCTGCTACACGCTGCAGAATTTCAAAGGAGGAGGGGTCTGAGGACTTATGGACTGAGTGGTTCCATGTGCAGTGAGGATATTCTGGCGACTAACTAAATAATTATGGTAGTGTAGAGCCGGGTGTCTTGTGTAGAGCCGGGTGTCTTGTGTAGAGCCGGGTGTCTTGTGTAGAGCCGGGTGTCTTGTGTAGAGCCGGGTGTCTTGTGTAGAGCCGGGTGTCTTGATCAGGACGATTTAGTGCAGGAGACCATTTGAACAGGCTAAGTTCAACATGCAATAGATATAATTTAAAAATAAATACAAATAAAATTGTCTTAATGCAGGTTAGTAGAATTCCTAGTCCGCTATATATGGGCTTCAGTGCTACTTGTCTGAAGCAAGTTAAAGAATATATTGTTGAAGTATATTCTCCGAGGCTGAAAAAATAGATTGGGAATAAAACAAGATGACAGAATATATCATTGAAGTATATTCCCGGAGGCTGAAAGAATAGATTAGGAAATATAAACAAGATGACAACAAGCCATAGCACTTATTTACCAACTGACAGTTATTTAGACATCCAGACATAAGTATGTTTAAGTTAGTTAGTTGGTATTCTTTCAAGGACATGGCAAAACCACTTCCACGTTATTTTTGGGGCTGTTTTGGTTTTTCTAGGCAAATTTACTTCTTATAGTTTGCGGTTGCTTTCTAGACGGTCGGCTTCTTGATACCACTGTTGAAACCAGCGCAAGGCCCGCAGCTAGGGATTGAACCCGACACCTCATCATTTCAAAGCTCGTTCACAATGCCTAAGCCACAAACGTGGACAGACATTGGTATGGGCTCCAAGAAACAGATTTTAAACAGAATTTTTATGCCAGCACTGTGTTACCAGTGCCAGACTGGTGACTTTTCTGCGACACCTTCTTCTTCTTTTTGTGTTCGCTTTCTGATATACACCGATAGACAGATTCTTGTGATAAACTTGACTGTTTTTATGAGTTCTTTTTTTAGTTCCATACAACTTTGCGTGCAGTGGTGACTCACTGAGCCAGTATTCCCTTCTTAATGGGCTGGACAAGGGACATTCTTGCAGGACATGTTCTGTAGTCTGCACACATAGCCCACAAGGGCACAAAGGTGAACTACTTAGACGAAGCCTGTGCATATGCTGGTTAAGTTTGTTATGTCCTGTCCTGAGACGTAGGATATTGGCCTGCTCATGCCGGTCAAGTAAGTGGTAGTCATCTCTGGCCAGACTCTGTTTACTTCTAATAGCCTGGGTGGCCTCTTTCTTCTCATAGTATGTTACTGCATTCTCTTCCTGGTCACATTCTGCCCCTTTCTTAGCAAGTTTATCTGCGGTTTCGTTTTCAGGCACCTCATTTCACAGGTGTTAATTTTAGGCAGGTTAGCTTTTTGATATTTTTTACACACACACATATACATACATAAATATATACAAACATACACACAGACCTACTCACTCATTTATATAGATACATACTCTATTTACCCCCACATACTCTCTCATATATATATATATACATACATTAAAAGATAATTTTATACATCCGTTTTGTGTGGAAATCAACGGGGACCCCCCCCCCCCCTTTCCCTTCCTTTCTGCGGGCCATGTGCCTTGCATTGGTTTCGACAGTGGTATCAAGAAAACCGACCGTCCAAAAAACAAGGGCAAACTACTGGATGTAAATTTGTCCAGAAAAACCACATAACAGCCAGGGGCTGTTGGGATTGGTTCTGCAACGTCCTGTAAAGGATAGGCAACAACCTCTACCTCGACACGGAATGACAGTAGCATTACTACCCGTCAAGCGATGGATCGAAACCTGTTCCTCCCCGACAACGCTTTTACGTTAGAAGTGGAAATTGATGATGATGACTAGTGCAGGTCTGGGATTTTTATTTTTGCACTCGACAGAAAAGTAGAATCCGAGTCATCTTACTCTGATTCGAACCCGCGTCAGTTCTTCAGTATTCTCTGACATCTTATATTTTGATGGTTGCTGTTAATTTTTTTACTCACTGTGTTGTCCAGTTTTTTACACCCCCCCCCCCTCCTTTTCCCAATCAATATCCTTGCCTTGTTTTCTCACAAAAGAATAATTTCTCTTATCTACCTCTCCGCTTTTAATAGTCATTGTTTTAGTTGCAACTTTTACTGTCTTGTTTTGATCTTTGACATTTCTTTTTGTCGTAGTAGCAACTTAAAATATTTCCTCTATTATGTTATTACTTAAAAAGTAATTTTTTTTTAATTGTTGCAACTTTTTAGTTTTCTATTTGTGATTTGAACATGTTCTGTCTTTCATTTGCAACTACAAATGTTTGATCTTATTCTATTATTACTTCAAAAAATTAATTATTTTAGTTGACATTTTCAGTCATCTGGAGTCATTTTGATTTTAAATATTGTCTTTCTACCCTAGTTGCCACTTTAAATGACATAATTATGGCCCTAAAGTGTCCATTCTGCCATAGTTTGCATCTCTAATGACCTTATTCTGACCTACTTTGAATGATCTAGTGTTCAGCTTTTATGAACTGTTTGTACGTTTGAATGTATAGTTGCCATTCTAACCGATCAACTTCACACGGTTTAGTTGTAACTGCAAGCAAATCTTTTTTGGCCTTAGTTGCGTCTTTTTATGCACGGGTTTATGTACAACGCGGTACAAATATGAAATGATATAAGTGAAGAGTTAAAGGTCAGAGGAGGTTGCATTTCAATTCCCTATGTCTCACCACACGATTTTACAAGAATGTCAGATGCAAGGTAAAGTCAGCTCCACCTGATTCAGTACTGACTGGAGGAGAAAGTGGTGGTTGGTCTGGTTTGAACTCGCCGTTGATGATGTCGGTGCGAAGCGGCACACCGGCCGACGATGTGCTTTGAGGTGATGTCAGAGGCCCTGACCTACTTACGCCCGCCCGCAGTTAACGGTTGCTGTTAGAATTCATGGCGCTTGCAACGTGGTCGGTGGGATTTGTCTGAGGAGGAGGAGGGGCGTCGTGTATTTGTTGTCTTTGGCGGTTTAACTGTTGCAGTACTGAACAGTTCAAGATAACGTTTCTTGACCGTTCCAAACGAGGCCATTATTCTCTGCAGCCTTCTGATCCCAATATCACTCACTAGCTGTTAGCAGGGGCGTCACCATAAGGTAAATGTGTAAAAGAGGAGAGAAAAACCACGCCCTTCTCACTACCTAAGCGACAAATTTGGGAAATTGCTCAAGTACAATGAGGTCCCTCCCCACCCACACCTTCCTGACCATCTTACAAATCCTCGTATTTAGAGGTCGACAGGGGGGGGGGGGGGGTTGATTCCCACACAAGACAACGCATGTATAAATATTATCTTTTAATGTATATACAAATCTGCGTATGTGTGGATAAATATGAGAGTATGTATCCGAATGAATAAGTGAGTGTGTAGTATGTCTGTCTATGTGTATGTGTGGGTGTATGCAGGTTGTGTGTGTGTGTGTATATTTGTATGTGTGTGTATATGTTAACAGTTGGCTCATGTAGTCGTGGGACGTAGACGCCAATCTGTCACTGGACTTAGGCTGAATCTGTGGGATAGGGGGTTGGGTTAGGGTCAGTTTTACATATTTTGGGACCTTTTAAAGCGCTCGCATCGTGGAAAATAGAACACGCAATATCGCCGGCCGTTGACAATAGCAAGTAAAATACTACGTGGTAGCCAGTCACTAAGCGTGACACCCCTGCGACACGACGAGGCATGAATGGGAAGGGAAGCCACTCTTTTTCTGAACGAGGAATACAACTCCTAACTCTTTCTGTGCCATCAATGAAGTTTTTCTGTCTGGGGCAAACTCCACGACGCTTAACGGCAGAAGTAGTTGATGATGATGACGAACCTTCACAGTCTGTGGCGACAGCACTGGGCATGCGGCCCTAAATTCTCAGGCTCACTGACACCGCCCTAAAAGTGGTACATATGGACAGTAGTGACAGTTGACCAAATGACCACGAACAAAAAGATCTGTCAGCCTTTGCAAAGCCAGGGATCAGTACACCGCTATGCCATTGGCAAAAGAAAGAGGAATAAGGCTCCTAACTCTTTGAGTGCCAAGGAACTTACAGTGCGTTTATTGGCGTTTCCTGGCATATCATGCTGGGCTCCGTGTACCTCGTGAATATATATATATATATAAAACACACACACACACATTCATAATGTGAAATGTACGCTGAACTTTTACTTCACAAAAAGTAACACAGAATAGTCATCTTTTTCTTTAGCATTCTGAGCCCTTGAGGTTTACTGCTGCAGATATCACTCGTCTCCATTCATCTCTCTGGCTGGCCTTCTCTTCACAATTTGTGACACCAGTTATTTGCAGGTCTGGCTGGACATTATCTGTCGAACTTATTTTTTTGTCTGCCTCGTGGTCTACGACCATTGATCTTCCGTGTGTATACAGTTTCTACTTCTCTGTCATCTGACATTCTATCAATATGCCTCAACTATTTTAGTCTGTTAGCGCTCATGATGTCAGTGATCAATGGTGATTTAAACAGATTATGTGTTACGTTGTTGCTTCTCACTCTCCATTCCCCGCTGTTAGCATCTTTGATGGCTCCAAAGATTTGTCGTAAAACTGTTTTCGAATACCTGTAATAAGGCCTCATCTCTTTTATTTGTTTCAATTTTCAGAGCCATATAAAACGACTGGTCTTATCAGCGTTTTATATATGTTGATCTTAGTGTTGCGAGACAGACACTTTGACTTTAGCAGATGTTGAAGGGCATAGTACACTTTATTTCTAGATTGTATTTCTTCTCTCAACATGTTGGAACAGTTGAAGTTTGCACCCAAGTAATTATATGTTTCCGTGCGTTTGATTTTTATACTATCGACTTGTATATGGCCAGAGTTTATATTCTTTCCATGTCTAGTTAGTATTCGTACAGAATAGAAACCTTTAAAAACATTTTATGTTTTGCATCCTTCAGTCATTCCGTGGTAACTAATAACTAGGAATGAAAGAATCCTAAGTATTATAACAAGTAACTAAACTTGGAAATTGTGAATGACAGCTTAGTTAATGCATGAAAGCTGCATTAGCTTTCAACAAAACCAATCGTTCCATATTGTCAGCATTAAGGCCGTGTATGCAGAAGCGGGTGTAAGGTAACTACTATTTGTATTCGGCTTGACCGCAATAATTCGGCCGAATACCGAATAGTCAATAGGTCCACTATTCGGCCTCGAAGCGAATATTCGGTACAACCTTAGTTACAACCAGTAATCGCGAAGAAGAGGAGAGAGAGATATGTCGGAGGTGCGGGGCTTGATTCCATCCATGGTATCGAAGTCCTCTTTTCTTCTTCTTCGATCCTTCTGTCAGAAAACTTATATCAGGAGGCCGATAGCCTTTATGAAAGATATCGTGCAATCCATATCTTCTCGTGTACCATACAGTTTTGTCTTCATTGTGGTTGGGACAGACCAGATTGCGTCTCTGTTGTCAGCATACAGTTGACAGTGTTGGAGCACATGCTCAGCATTTTCGAGTGCCACGCTGCAGGAACATACCTCCGTATTTCCTACACCGAAATATTTGAACATATGTTGACGAAATCTAGTCTGAATATAATACCATGTCCCTCTCTAGAGAGGCGATGAAGCGAGTCTTGGGGAGAAAATCTGGTGTGGGTATCCAGCCACCTTTCTTGGATACTAGCTTGTATTAATGTTCTTGGTGGGTTAAGTCACTATTTGGTTGTACCATGACATGTCACTGCCGCTTCTGGCCAATCTGTCCGCTATTTCATTGCCTTCCAAACCACAGTGACCTGGAATCCACTGCAGTACAGATTGTTCTACTGAAGAGCCTAAGTATCGAAGTGATTACACACGATAGAACGGGATAGAGAAAGAGCCTGCGAGCCCTATGTGACATATAAAAGTACAGCAGGACAGAGAATCATGCTCATAGGACGGCACCTAATATATGATTGGTCTTCTTTTTTTTCCCCCGCTGTATGATTTTCAGCAACTCTACGCTCTTTGGCCCAGCGCATTCGATTTCAGCAGAACCTCTCTAGATCGCCTTTTACGACATGATTGTTAAGGAGCAGTGGGTCTAATCTCTCCATTCTCCCTCCCTCCAGTGGGGTCCCGGAACCCACACAGGCCGTTTCAGTCCTTTCAAGAAAGGCCTGAATGCAGCCGTCATTCCCCCAATCGCCTTTCACTTAACGGTAGCCATTTGTGACCCACATCCTGCCCGTTTTATCATTCGATAAGGTTGAAACAAGGTCATGTTAAGTGTTCAATGGGAGGAAAATGCAACAGAAACTCAGTATGAAATTAACACAAGCTAGTAAAAGACAGGAAACTCAAACCTCTCTCTACGACGCTTTATGGTATAAGCATTAGGACACAAGAAAAAGAAGAAAAGGGGGAGAATTTTATTGTTGTTGCTAAACCGTATTGTTTTTTATTTGGTGTGATGGGGGAAAAGGGGGTTTTGGACGGGTATCGTCTCCTTGGTTAAGCAATTAGTCTCGTGCTCTGAATGTCGGGAGTTCCTTTCACAGCCTAGTCGTTCAGCCCATGACTGCATTTTTACGGAGATCAGTTGAGATCCTCCCAGGAGCTACGGAGTTCATAATTTGTGCGACGCTCTGTGCAGGAAGCTAGGCGTTCTGCAGGGAGAGAGACAGGGCAGTAGGGGATACATCATGATGCAGTGGTTGACTGAGTTAACCAGGCGTGCTGAGACTAGAGGATATAGTAGAGTCGCTAGCGTGGAGCTTTAGAAGAGAACTGAATACATTCCAGTGAATCCTGGGCGAGGAAAAGACACTGCACTAAATATGAGACACATAGAAGGAGGCGTAACACATAGAAATAGGTGTAGGAAGAAGAAGTAACGGACGAAGGGGTAGAGGAAAGAAGAAGGCAAAAAAGTAATAGTAGGCAGGAGAAGAAGAAAATGGAGAGGAGGAGGAAGAATAAATACGAGGAACACAAGATAAAAAGCTTTAGCAGGAAGAGTGAGGGAGAAGAACGAGAAGATGAATAGCAAAATCATTGAGAATAAAAGGAGAACCAAAAAAAAAAAAAGAAGAATAAGTGGCAAAACGAAAAGAGGCGGAGAATATTAACAAGAAAAAATAAAAGAAAATCGAGAATAAGACGAATGGGGGTGGCCGCGGTAGTAGTGTTGCATCAGCAGTATAGTAGCAATGGTTGTAGTAGTAGTAGTAGTAGTAGTAGTAGTAATAGTAGTAGAGGTGGTAGTAGTAGTAGTGAAGGTGGTGATGGTAGTAGATAGCAGTAGTAGTAGAAGGTGGTAAAACATGTAGTAGTTGTAGTGTTTGGTAGCATTAGATAGCAGCAGAAGTAAAACGAAGAAGCATAAAAAACATAGTCGTAGTGTTTGGGTGTGTTTGTGTGTGTGTGTATGCGTGTGTCATGTTTGTGTCTGTGTGTGTGTTTGCATGTGTATGTGTCAGTAGGTGTGGCTGCCGGTGTATCTGTGTGTGTGGCTTCGTGTGTACCTGTGTATGTCTCTGTAGGTGTGTATATTTGATGTCTGCGTGTGTCTCTGTGTCGGTTTGTGTGTCTGTGTATATGTCTGTCTGCGTATGTGACTGTTTGCGTGTCTCTGTGTGTGTTTGCCTGCATGTGTGGGTTTGTATATGTTTATGTCTGTCTGCGTTTGTGTATGTGTTTGTAGGTGTCTTTTTGTGCAGCTGCGTGTGTTTGTGTGTGTGTGTGTGTCTCTTTTTATAGCTGTGTCTGGGTTGTTTGCGTGTGTATCTTAAAGAGTGTTTATGAGAGTGTGTGACCGTGTGTGTATATGTATGTATATGTGTGTGTGTGTACGCATGTATATATGTGTGTATAAGCCCGGCTCTCTAGCGAAGTTGGTTAAACCTGACTTTCGCGACGGCCGGGTGACGAACTCCTTGTGGTCCGGGTTCACTCCCGGGGGTAGGCAAAAAAGCCACATTTCTCCCAGATTAACGGTACCTATAATGGAATCAATGCCGAAGGGTTGCGATATCCATAGTACCGAGCCAAAGGGTTTACAACTCATGGTTTCTGGATACGTTAAAAAAAAAATATGTGTGTATGTATGTGAATGCTTTTTGTTTTTGACTTGATATTCGTAATATGCATATTATTACATGAACATAACATGTTTTATTGATAAAATACAACTGCTATGTGAAAAATGGGTGTTTGGGTCGAATGTAAGACGGGCCTGCGTGCCTAATTTGTGACCCTTTGAAAAAAAAAGGTCATTTGTTCGTTCTAACAGTAATTGTGGTAGTGGTAGTGTTGTATTAGTAGTGGTGCTATTAGTAGTAGCTGCAGCAGCAGGAATAGTAGTAATAGTGGTGGTGGTAGTAGTAGTAGGAGGGGGAAGAGGAGTAATTGCAGTAGCAGCAGCAGCAGAAGAAGAAAACGCAGGACATATAGTTGTTCTGTTGTATCAGTAATGGTAGTAGTGTTGTAGTAGTAGTGGTATTGGTAGTAGTAGCAGCAGAAATAGTAGTAGTAACAGTAATTGCAGTGGTAGCAGTATCGATAGCAGCAAAAGTAGTAGTAGAAGAGCAGCAGCAGTAAAAGAAGTAGTAGCTTCGACTCCAGAAAGCGGTTTATAAAGGCACTGTCCCCCGGAACGACCTCAAGTTCACCGGACAAGGTCCAAAAGCAACAGCCGATGTTGAAACCCACACAGATAGCTCAGGGAATAACAGCAGCCCGGCAGCTGTGAACGAGGTTTATATATAGTGATTATGTAATAGTGTTGAGGTGTGGAGGAAATCGATGTGGCTGAATAGAGCGCAGCAACGCACAGTTACCCTCCCGCCTGTCCTTTAGTTTGTTCAGTCAGTATATATGCGTTGCTGATGGAAATATGTTTTTAAAAATACCCCCCTCTTTTCCAGGTTTGGATTCTGTTTGATTAAACATCTTAAGGATGAGATACAAATTGGTTCAAATCACGCACACCCATTTCAACCCCGTATAACAATGATTCCCAAACTGTGCGCCGTGGCGCCCCAGGAAGCCGCGACCTCTTCACAGGGGCGCTGCGAAATATTCGAAGATAAACGAGTTTTATGATGCGGTTTTTCTGGGCAAATTTACATTCAGTAGTGTGCCATTGAATGAACGGTCGGCTCTGTCGGCACACGGTTGTAAACCATAAGTGCTCTGCCACCAGTACAGACAGTTGATAAGAAATGTCCGCCTGTGTCGCCGTCCCCATACATCCGTAGCTACAGCGACATTCCTCTATTTACCACAGAATGTTAACTCTGGTACCCATTTCACAGAGGCTAGGTGAACCCCGGTTCGAACACCGGCCGTGGGGGGCTGCAGCGAGTCGCAGCTGGATTTGAAAGCCAGTCTTCTGTAGACTGCGCTAACGCGGCCCCTCAAGGAGATGGTGCTTTGTGTGGCGCTCTCAGCGAACGTTATATAGTTAGATAGACGGAAAGAAGAGATAGCAATAAATACATATATATATACGTAAACTAGAGAGACCTGTTTCTGTTGGGGTCAGGTCACACTTTCCCCGATGGAATACTAAAGATGAAGTTTGATTTTTGAACAACGGATCAACATGGCACACGGGTATTACCCAAAAGTGTTCCGTTCTTCTTCTAACTCAAGTCTGAGTCCAAAGAAGCTCAGCACAGTACACAGGCTCTGTACGCACTGGTGAGGATCCTAAAATATTTTGGGCAGATTTTCAGCTCCAATTTTTGCCCGGGCAGCGCCGTCAGGCTACTCTTTTCGATTCCCAACTGCCAAGAGATTGTGTACGTGCGCAACAATACACACGGGTGTCCGATCTCACTACCCAGAGACCAGAGGATATACTAGAAGTCCAAGTAAAAAAAAATCTTTGCACTTAACGGGGATTGACTCCGGAACCTCTAGCACTCGATGCGGACACCATGCTTCGAGACCACGCAGCCCTCTAAAGATGAAGAAAAGATGTAAGAACGGAAGCGTAGACAAGGAAAATAACAAACATGCATTAGCACAGCTTGAAAACTGAAGAAGCAGTCACGAAGGCATTGTGCAGAATCGGGACAGAACAAACCAAACAGTGAACTCAATAAAAGAAGAATTGGGACACGCACACTTCCAAATGTGTGTAGCTCTGTCTTTATATTATCTCTCCATCGTCTTCTTAGTCTGCCTCGAGAACTGTGGCCATTCAACTCCTTTGTGTACCCAATTTTAACCTCTCTGTCGTCTGACATTCACTTAATATTCCCCAGTTATTCCAGTCTATTAGCTTTCATAATACCAGTGATCTGTGGTGATTCAAACAGATTATGAATTTCGTTGCTAATTTTCAATTTCCTGTCCCGTTTTTTTTTTTTTTTTTTTTGCTTCCTGAAGTAAAAAAAAAAAGTCAAACCTGTTCAACGCCTTTTAGTCATGTTGGGTATATAGGGCTAGACCTTTATTTTGTAGACCAAATAGGATTTAGTGGGTGATGTGTTCAGCCTCGCGCCGGCCACCATTACTTCCCATGACTACCCGGTACCCACTCAAGTCTCTCGTCTGGAACCGAGCCTACGACATTCCAATCCGCACCCGAGCGTCTAGCCGCTAGACCACGGCAGCTCCCTTGTTTTGCATCTGTCATGTCCGCACCCCCCCCCCCCCCCCTCTAATAATATGCACAATCAAAATATATAAAGCGCTGTGAACTATACCTTCCAATTTTTTTTCCGCTTAAGACCATCTTATACCAGTCTTCCCGACCCTCCATTTTTTGTTCTTAATCTTCCTCATTCACCCCTTCCCTGTTCTCGCCAAGTACAGTAGTTGATATCTTCAGTATCTGCACGTACAGTGTTAGCTCGGCAGGCAGAAAAATGGGTCAGGATGTAGCCAGTGTACTGCGTAGATTCCTCCCTAGCTGTACCGGGAGGGGGCAGACCTAGTGTGAGCTTGCTTCGTAACTGTTATTTCAGTGGTTTCAAATACCCTAGTGCGTTCAGGCGGGTCCATTGTGGGGACAACAAGAATAGACCCACTGTCTTCCCAATAAGCATGTCGACTAATTTTGGTGACTTCAATCAAAGTTGGCGTGCATCTGCATGAACGGCTAGGAACAACCAACTGCACACAAATAAGCCAGTAAAACGGGTGTACACGCAAATCCAGAGTCTAAATGGACGAACAACTAGGATTTACACCCAGTGAACAAAGAAGAAGGAGAAGTGGTTTGAAATGAATTCTGTCCATATTCCATTGTTGTGGATTTCAAGCTGTACTATAGACATGGCCAATGAAGACACCTTTTTTTTAAAGGGGTGCCTAGTTAGTTGGTCATGTATCTTAGTACACTTGTTTCCATAGCGAGGGGCACACGCCATCTAGGGGTGACAGGTTCGATTGCCGACACGTCTAACTTAGCTGTCTTTGTGTGTGTGTGTCTAGTGTGTCCTATCTTTCTTCTTGGTGGGTGAAGGGAGGGCTGTGTGGTCTCAGGTGTGTCATCCGCCTCGAGTGTTGGAGGTTCAGTCCCCGTTGGAGGCTGAGATTTTTTCAAGTGGACTTTTAGTAATTATCCCTGGTCTCTGGGTAGTAAGACCGGACGCCCGTGTGTATTGTTGTACACATTAAAAAAAAAAAACAACCCCTTGGCAGTTGGAAATCGAAAACGAGTAGCCTAACGGCGCTGCTGTTAGAGTTAAAAATCTACCCAAAAAGATTTTTCAGACTCAGGCTTCAGTTAGAAGTAGAACGGAGCACTTATGGGTTTACACCCGTGTGCCTTGATGTTGATCCGTCCACTAAACATCTTTCTGCTTCTCGCAGTAAGTGCCATTCAGTGTGTTGTCTGTCTGTTTGTTTGTTTTATATATATATATATATAATATTTCTGCGGCCGCAGGGGTTGCCCATCTGTTTATTTATTTATATGTATTACTCCTAACTGGAGGCTTGTGAGAACTTGTTCTCGTTTCCCGGCCTATCTACACAATTTCTAAGTCTGATCTAGGTCAGAGGGGTGTCACGTTGTACTGCTATTTTCGAAGTCTCTCGTGTGACCTTGGCTCAGGCTGCGGGTATGGGTTTGGGTTAGGGCCAGTTCTACATATTCCGGGTTCGTTGAAAGCTGTGTCGTCGTGTAGTATAGAACTCGCGAGATCGGCGCTGATGTAATTGGGTGCAAGACAACGTCACAACCCTCCGACGTAGAAGAGTCTGGAAAAGTATGAATGAAAGGTAAGACAATGTTAAAATGGGCCGGGAAACTTGAACAGGGCCATGGTTCCTCATGTTGTGATGACCGCCAACCATAACATTATTTTCGTTGCTTGATCATAACTTCAGTGAATATGTGAGTTCAGGTGGTCTTAGACCACCCCTGCGAAAGGGTCGTTCTATCCTCAAAGGGGTCGGGACCCACAGATTGAGAACCGCTGTGGATAATCGGGTCTGTTGCAGGCTTTTAAAAAACATTCGTGGGGGGGGGGGGGGGGGGGGCTAGCTGATCTCGTACGTAATCTGTCCCGTCATCGGCTTGTTAAAGCCAACCCACACACATTTGGACAGCAGATCAGACAAAAACATCAGGTTTGTTCTAACACCCACCCCCTATCTGCCCCCTCCCCATTCAACCCTGGCTCGAATTTTCTACGCAAAAAATTGCGCGAGGGTGGCTCAGATCTTTGAGTGCTAACCCCAAAAAATTAAGGGGTGAGCTGAGGGGGTCCTTATCACCGAGAGTGTTTTCTTGTTTCTGCGGGTGCTGAGATATATCCCCTTTAACCGTTTATAGAAATTAACTGTTAAAGTTTTTTTTAATATTACCTTTCATATTGTTTTAGGTATATTATTATATTTAATTTAATAGCCACTCAGCACATTGTTATTATTTCTAAACATATAAAATCCCAAACTGCGCAGTTCGTGGCGATAGCACTAGCCACGCGGCCCTAAATTCTCAACCTCAAAAACTCAATACCTACACAACAGAAGTGGTAGACACCGGGCGGTTCTTCTTCTTTTTCTGCTGCTGCTCCTCCTCTTCAGTCAAGGGTCCTGTACTTGTACTGTGTGGCTAAGGACGTGTGTCAGCAGCGAGTGGGGCTGTTTCGCGAGCTAATATGTCTCCGCGATCCGCTGGAGCTTTGCACTAGATATCCCGTTTGTGGCCGTCTTTTATGAATGGCAGGAATTCGGTCACATGCTTGGCTTGCGGCCAAGATAAAGATGTCGGTAGTTGGAGCCAATAGTGTGCCGGCCGTGGTTGGGTTTCAGGTTCAATTGATTGGGAAGCTGAGTTTTGTGGTTACACTGGTTGATTCAAAACCAGGTCACCAAATCGCTTCCGTACAGTTTAGTCTCATTGTGGGTTTGTAGGGCAGCGTCTGCGTGGGTGGCTTTGACGTTGGCGAACGCGCTTCGTAACTTCCTATGTGCGGGGTTCCATTCCAATTGCAGGCCATTTAATAGCAGAACGCTTGCATTTTTTTGGTAGTGGCAGCAATAAGCGACCGCTTAGCCGCATTTGTTAACTACTGGACGTACAGTTGCTAGTAAAATCTCCAGCTAACAGCAGCCAAAATGCTGTAAAGGGAGCCCGCGTTAGCGCAGTCGATAGAAGACTCGCTTTCATATCCACCTGCGACCCGCTGCAGCGCCCACGGCCTGTGTTCGAAACCGGGCGGTTCCCGGGGTTTACCCAGCCTCTAGGTAAGGGCTACCAGAGTTGACACTCTGGGCTAAATGGAGGAGCGTCGCTGTAGCTACAGAGTTGCGTGCGGCGGCGACACAGGCGGACAGTGTCTTATCAGCTGTTCGTTCGTACTTACTTATAACCGCATACAATGACGCTGGTTCACATCTCCTGACTTTACGTTACCTTTTACCTGCAAAGCAGTGTTCTTCAAATCACACGATCTTTTCTACACTGTTAATCTGACTGTCTATGAAGTTTAAGACAGTCCCGTGATTACCGCGGCAGTTTCGAATTCACCACGTGTTCTTTTGGTTTACATAACAAAGGACTGTTAATTTTTACTGTTACGTTTTCAGCTAAATTAAGCGACCTCCAGTTCGATGAACGGTAAAGAAAACGGAGAGCATAGATGGTCCTTGTCAGCTGCATGCCTAGAGGCAAGTAAATCGCGTCATCCTTTCGAGGAATTTAAAAAAGGGCCGGAAAATTGAAAGTAGGTGACGTAGTATGCAGGAATTAGGACTCTTTCCTCTTAATTAGTCTTGGTACACTTGCAAGATCTCCTCCACTCGGCTCCACCTTAAGCCGCTCGGGGATATGTTCTACTGTTTCCAAGCTGTTTATCTTATTACTATTTGTGACAGAAATAGTTACCCAGTCATCAAACAAAGCATTTTTCACTGGAATAATTCATTTATTCAATCAGTTTAGGAGTATTTGTCACTGAAATAGTCACCCACTCATCCAATAGGGTATATATTACTGGAATAACTCAAGACTGATAGACAGATTATATCATGGAAAGATATCAAATCCAGCTAATGTTAAATGTTGAATTAAGAAACGTCATCACAGCACTCAGGACACCCCCATAAGCGCTCCGCCCCATCTTCAGCAGCGAGCGAAGAGTTAAAATTCCGATGTTACCAGTAACTGACTGATTGTATATCCATTTCGTCTCGCCTTTCCCCTGAGTGTCGAGCGTCGGCCAGACACCCTTGTAACTCCTCGCAGTGCCATTCTCCTCAGATCGTAATGGTCTATCTGTGCCTCGGCACTGTTCACTCGCTCCCAAAGGGCCGTCACAACAACCAGCTTGTTTTACATCAGCTCACCAATAAGTGGTGCAGAACCGGCCAGTATATCCTCTGCTCATTTCCCAACACGCCGGCATGACCTGGAGAAAATATCCAAAGGATGCTAACTACCCAGGACATTTGAAGTGATGCTTGCCACTCAGCAAAAAACAGAACCAGTTAGCTTAACATTTTAACGAACACAAATGACAGGTGAGCGTTGCAGCTAGAGAACTTCATCAGCACGTTACATAAAGTACCACAAATGCGAAAAGAATGTGCACAATCACTTAACAGAAGTATCTCCGAGAAAAATCACATATCTGGACGGTTGAATCTCGGATACGTGTGTGACACGTGAAAGAGAAATTAGGCGCAGACATTGAGTGTTGTTTAGACATGCCATGAGCAGAAATTGACTCGAAAACTTGGTTACAACTTGCAACACTGCTGGACAGTGAGCAAGGGGAAGTCAAAGAGGTAACTACTGGTATGGCTAGGAAGGATAATATCACATTCCTGATCCGTGATTCTGGTGACCGCATTATAAAAGCGAAATAAAACAGCCATGGCTTATTGGCAGGGCACATGATGATTAATCATTTAATCACTTGATGACTATTTGACACTAGAATAAATTTAACAGTTTGGAAAACAGACACACATAGATATGTGGTTTCAAAGAACATAACTGCAAAATAATTTTGTTTTTAAAATTATATTTAAAGGAAAGTAATAGGGACAAATATTTGAAGGAATGTGATTTCAGCTAAAGTTTACTTTAACTGATTGTCGCAAAAAATACAGAAATACATAGCAAACCAGGCCGCCAATATGACTGTTATATTAAAACTGTAGTTATACTGGCAAATCAAAATTAACCCGCATATTGGTCACGGTTTCCATATATACAAACGAATTGTGGGAGGAAACAAGAAAAGACCTAAGGTCTCCCCAACAAGCTTGTCGTAAGAGTCGACCAGTTGAGTCGGAGTGCATCTGCCTGAGAGGCAAGGAACCAACATTATGTATACAGTTAGTCAAGTCAGTTCTATTAAACGGAATTGCACGCAGCACTCAGCTTCTGGAATAAGATTAAAGTCCTCAGGTGGACGGGGAACCAACACTTTCCACCAGAGGTTACAGCCGGTGAACGCAAAGAAGATGATGATGATGATGAAGATGAAGAAAAAAAAAGGTGTGTATTTACAGCATGTTGTTGTGTGTACGGGTAAGGTGACTTTGAATGTTAAATTGCTCTGAACAACATATTTACACACATATACTCTCTCTCTCTCTCTCTCTCTCTCTCTCTCTCTCTCTCTCTCTCTCTCTCTCTCTCTCTCTCTCTCTCACACACACACACAGTGTGTGCGTGAGAGTTTTTTCTGGTTGGAAAGAGTGTCACAATATGGGAACCTAGGCCCGTTTCACATTCCGCCCTTCCAGGCATCCGTCTTTCACACAACAGTTGCATTTTATCAATAAAGCATGTTGTGTTCATATAAACATATACATAATATGAAAATAAAGGGTAAAAAAAGAAGGTATGAATGGTAAATGAATGCGCATACTCACACATTCACCCCCTGAAAGGCAAGGAACAAACAATCTGCATAAAAAATATTAGTCATATCTGTAAAACGGATGTGCACGCAACACTCAGGTTCTGGAACCAGACTATATTCCAGAGGTGGACGAGGAGCCCGAACATTTCGCCGGAGTTTACAGCCGGCGAACGCGAAGAAGAAGAAAGAGAGGAAGATACACACACACACACACACACACACACACACACATACATACATACGTACGTGCGTATATATATACATACATACGTGCGTACTATATACCATATATACGGGTATATACTATATATATATACCACGTATATATATACATACATACGTGCGTACTACACAACCACTCAAACGGGTAGTACACTCTCATATATACCCACGTATATACTCTCATACTTATATATCATACCCACACATTCATTCACAGACATGCATATACACACTCATGCTGACACACATACAGTTACATATACTCTTGCATTCATATGCGCACGTATACGCACTCACACATACTTTACATATACAGACTCACACATACTTGCAAGGAGAGAGAGAGAGAGTTTAAGGATGCTGGAGATCAGCAGTTCTATAAGGACACCACTAAGCCATACCGTAAAGTCGATAATATACCCTTCCCTGTTACACCAGCCCCTTGTTCTAGTTTCTGGTGCGTCTGTCAGGAATTCCCCCTTACCTTTACCTGTAGGTTTCACACACAGGTAGCAGTGCTGCAGGCAAGTCTGGGCCAGGGACTCTGGACCTGACTTGCGGGTTACCACTCTGGGTGGTACTCGATTATATAGATATTTCTTGCAGATTAGAATTGTTGCGTAGGCAATCTAAACAAATTCCGCCGTATCAGTGGGTGAGGAAAGGACGCTGGCGTTGGATAGGATTCCGAGTAAGAAGATCTGATAATTATATGGTTCTTATTACGATGTCCGGCTTAAATACACAGTGGTTGTGACCTTTCATTCATGTTTGCTGGGGATAAAGGACCAAAATAAAGAATGTCTCACCTATTAGAATGTCCTCAGAAGGATTAATTAGAGTATCTATCGGATTAGAATGACACAACGAACTCTATCGGTTAGAAATTATAGTTTCCATGGTGCGCTGCTTGTGTAACAGGAGGGCACTAGCTTTTCAGATTTGAGAACCACTTGTCTGTCTGAGAATAGTAACGGCTCACACGGGAGTGTGTACTAGGGAAGGGAAGGGAGTTCAAGGTTAGTGCGGGATAGATCACTGCAACACAGGGAATATTATGTAAGTTTTACGTCGATGTGGACTGCTTCTTCTTCTTTTTCTTCTTCTTTTCTTCTTCTTCTTCTTCTTCTTCTTCTTCTTCTTCTTCTTCTTCTTCTTCTTCTTCTTCTTCTTCTTCTTCTTCTTCTTCTTCTTCTTCTTCTTCTTCTTCTTCTTCTTCTTCTTCTTCTTCTTCTTCTTCTTCTTCTTCTTCTTCTTCTTCTTCTTCTTCTTCTTCTTCTTCTTCTTCTTCTTCTTCTTCTTCTTCTTCTTCTTCTTCTTCTTCTTCTTCTTCTTCTTCTTCTTCTCTTCTTCTTCTTCTTCTTATTCTTCGGTGGCGACAGTCTCCTCCTCATCTGTTTTGCCCTCGATGGAGCTTAAGGCGCTGAATCAACTCGCATCATATCTCCCTATCGTTTATCATTGCTCAGCATGTGACCTCCGCCTCATCTGTTTTCAGTCTAAATAGGAAGAGAAAAGATAGCAAATTGTAAGAAAAACACAAAGTATATGTCAACCTTATTAACCCCGCTGCAGTAAACATACAATAATGCGCTAGACAACATAAATATCGATAGTTACTATGCTGGTAATCAAATCTGTCACCTCTAGATGGTTTCTCATATACATTATTTTATTATCAGGTTTTCTTATTTGTATGGCCAATTCGTCGGCGCTGTGGCTAAGTCGATGCGAACGCTTCGTAATGTCGGGATGCCGGGTTCAATCTCAGCTGCGGACCATTCGCCTTGCGTTGGTTTCGACAGTGGTATCAAGAAAGCCGACCGTCAAGCAGGCAATGGCAAACTACTAAACGTAAATTCTGTCCTATCCAGGGCCGGCGTTGTTGCCTCACCTCTTGGTGTTAGTTCACTTAAATGTGTTTAGCTCTCTCCCGAAGCGTCATGTTAATCATTTTTTCGGTACCGGTTGAAATGAGATCCCAGTTGTATCGTCAGGATGTATTAGAGCTTCTATGTTAGGTTGATAATATCCGAGTGTTTGATTGGGTCTTCATAATAGTGGTCGTTTTATCTATGGGATTTTTGTTGTTGTTGCGGAGAGATAGGAATTGGAAAGCACATTATGGGTTTAGAGATCACCGTATACTGTGGCCACGGCCGGGCTCGAGCATAAATAGCTTAGGGGTTCATGAACTTGGCTCATAATTCCAAAATATCAGTGCAGCTGTATAAGATTTTACAGCAGAACGCTTTGTTTTAATTTTGACAGGGGTATGAGGCATCGATCGTACAGATGGCAAATTGTGTGTGTGTGTGTGTTTTAGGACCTTTGTTAATAATTTGTGTGTTGGTGGGGGGTGGGGCTTTTAGTATTTCTTTGGGGTCAGTCAGTCAATCATGTGCCCTCTGCACTGTAAAGGTTGGCTGCAATGGATCTCCAACACTCGATGTTGTGCCAATCAGCTTAGTCGAAATATAACAGTTGTCTTTGTTTTACTGTTTGAAGTCACGGGGGTCTTTATCAGATATGCTGCAGTACCGGAAGTGGAAAAAAGGGGGAGGGGAGGGGGCAGGTATTGCTGCTGCAGAATGTGTAGCCAAGAAAAGGGAAGAAGACATACACAAAATTGTTCAATAGGGGGATGAATCTAGACGAGAACAGCCACCATCATTGTTCAGGAGCAGCTCTTTCTTTTGTGTGTTGTTGAAGACCTGCTCAGGCATGTTGTGATACGGCTGCTAATTGCAGACTGGTAAGATCTGCTTGGCATGTGTGTAGGCGCCTGCCTGGTCTCAGGTAGATCTGGTGCTCTTGTCCCGGGGAAGAGGGAGGCAGCCTGGGGTTGGGAGGGGGTGGGGTGGTAGAAGGTAGGGGTCGTGTCGGAGGCCAAGGGAGGAAATGGGCCGATGATCAGCTGGTGAAGATCCACCCACCCTAAAAAATATTTTATGTATGGTACGGACATATGGCTTTTGTGTCTATTTGCATATCTTTGTGTGTCTGTCTGTTTTCTATCTATCTGTCTGTCTGTCTGTCTGTCTGTCCACCCGTCCGTCACTTCTATTTGTCAACCTACCTATCTATCTATACATCTGTCTAACTGTCAGTCTCTGCCTGTCTGTCCACCCGTCCGCCACTTCTATTTGTCAACCTATCTATCTATCTATATATCTGTCTAACTGTCTGTGTCTGTCTGTCTGCCTGCTCAGATATCTCTCGCTGTTTGCTTCTTGAAGGAGGCGTCCATCTTATCTCGCCTTGGCCTGTTTATATCTCTACCTCCTCTCACTTATTTGTGTCTTTGATTTTCGTGTTCTTTCACCACGGAGGCGAGCTTGGTAAATATAAAATCTGTTTTTCTGTATGTCTGTCTGTCCGTCTGACGGCCATTGCCGGTATAGACTCTTGAGGTGGGGAGGTAAAGATGATCAACGATTAATGTCCCGCCCATTTTGGTATAGTCGGACAGACACAGTGTCTGGCTCTCAATGCCTCTTCCCACTCGGTCCTCTTTCCCACTCTCTGTCCTGTCTCTCTATGCATCTTCCAACTCGGTCCTCTTTCCACTCTCTCTCTCTCTCTCTCTCTCTCTCTCCATCTCTCGAATGTCGATATCATCTCTCTCTCCTCTCTCTCTCTCTCTCTCTCTCCTCTCTCGCTCTCTCTCCTGTCTCTCTCCTCTCCATTAACGCCGAATGTGCGATATACCATCTCTCTCTCTCTCTCTCTCTCTCTCTCTCTCTCTCTCTCTCTCTCTCTCTCTCTCTCTCTCTCTCTCTCTCTAACACGAGTTTTTATGTAGCCTTGATATGAAATGCAGTTTAAGGTTTAAAAAAATCTAAACACGTTTGTCAAAAAAAGCGGGGGGGGGGGGGGGGGGGGGGGGGGGGGCTACAGTCACATATGTCCAAAAAACGGATAAAAGGTGGGGGGGGGGGGGGGGGGGGCAGAGAGGAGAATGTGCAGACGATCAGCGGAATTTTCCCCGCACTTTCTGGTTTAGAACTATCTTCCTTCTCTCTCTCTCTTCTTCCCCCCCCCCCACCCCTCTTCCCCTCTCTTTTCATTTTCTTTTCCCTTTCATTCTCTTTCTCTTGCACTAAAATATACTGGATCTCGTATATTTTAATAGACATTTAGTTTAGTCTGTGTTCTGAATTCAGCATATTAGTAAGTACTTCCTTTCGCCACATAATTACCTTCATTACTATTCAGACTCCGTCCGTCCTTCCGTCCGTCTGCTTCCTTGTCTTATGTTAATTAACGCGTGAGGAAATCATCGTATCATAGACGACGAAAATCAGAAAGTTTAAAATGGTAAGTTACCATGTTTCACTGAAAATAAGACCGGGTCTTAATAAGACCGGGTCTTATATTTCGCTGCAGAAGTGTGCCATGCCCGACCGAAGCCTTTCTAAAATTACTACTCTCCCCACCCCCTTTTTTACTTTAACTGTGGACGAGTCCATTTTCGAATTTCTTTCCCCCCCCCCCCCCCAAACAGTCAAATTTCCCCACCGCCCCCTTTTCCCAGGTGAGCGTGGACCCAACGTTGGGAAACTGTGCGTTAGTGCATTTTCCTCCCAAGGAATAGCTTGTGTATCAAAGATCTCAAAGAAAAGATGCTGACATTTTAAAAGATCTGAACATCAAGGAAGATGGGCTAATAAACAGCATCTTATCTCAGAAGCTGCCCGGCTCTCTAGCGAAGTTGGTTAAACCTGACTTTCGCGGCGGCCGGGTGACGAACTCCTTGTGGTCCGGGTTCACTCCCGGGGGTAGGCAGAAAAGCCACATTTCTCCCAGATTAACGGTACCTATAATGGAATCAATGCCGAAGGGTTGCGATATCCATAGTACCGAGCCAAAGGGTTTACAACTCATGGTTTCTGGATACGTTAAAAAAAATCTCAGAAGCTGAAATATTTTGGTCATATCAAGCTGCATGGTGGATTGGAAAAGAATAATAACAGAAGGCATGGTACCAGGAAGGAGGGACAGGGGCCGACCAACATGAAGATGGGCACAGAATATAAGGTACTCCTTGAATATGAAAGTACACCAGGCGGGAGAGCTGGCGAGAGACCAAGTTTCTTTCAGGCAGACTGTGATGAGTGATGTTCTGCAGAGGACCTGCTTCATGTTGATGATCTTGTTTGCGTTTGTGTGCGTACAAAAACCCCTTATTTATATTATCATTTATTTAAAGCATAAATGCCAATGATGGCGCTATACAGGAGACATCCTGCGGGGAAGAATGCCAAATGATGGCGCTATGCAGGAGACATCCTGCGGGGAAGAAACCAGCAGAGAATCACCAAAGAGGCACTCAGATGATAAATAAATTCATTGATGAAGAAAACAAGGAAGTCCCAAAAGAAACACTAAAACGAACGTTGGTGAGAGAGGCCAAAGATACTGGACTGGATTGTATCCATTACATCAAAGGGATTATACAGAATAGAACGGATTGGATGAAGGGCTCAGTAGAGGGAAAGAGAAGAGGCAGACCAAGAAAGACCTGGTTACAGAACCTGACTGACTGGACAGGCCTCAGGCATGCAACCATAAAGTCCATCGCAACTGACGGCCAAAGGTGGAGAGAGCTGATCACACAGTCGACAGAAACTGGTGACCCAATGACACGTAGTGTTACGGGATGATGATGATGATGGATGAACAGACTGCTCGCCATGTGTTACATATGACAGAATATAAAATTTTAGAAAATGAAATTCCATTAATGAACCCACGATATTCAGAGCAAGAGACAATGGAGCCACATTGCAAGAGAAGCTATGGGGGACCGGTGGCGACCTTGAACGCACAATCCTATTTGTGACCCATACGGGACTTAATGTTTAGCATGACTGATATCGAACGCAGAAGAAGAAGAGCAAGAGACAAACGGGCTTGATCACTTCGCCACGTTGACCACCCAGAATCAATTAGGAGTGTATTGTCATATGTTTTCTTAATGGTTCAACCGCTCTTGTCGGGTTATGCATAGGGAAGTTGTTGAAATTATTATATCGTCGTCGTTGTCGTTGTTTTTGTTGTTGTTCTTCTTCTTCTTTTTCCATTTCTTTCTTCTTCTTCTTCTTCTTCTTCTTCTTCTTCTTCTTCTTCTTCTTCTTCTTCTTTCTTCTTCTTCTTCTTCTTCTTCTTCTTCTTCTTCTTCTTCTTCTTCTCTTCTTCTTCTTCTTCTTCTTCTCTTCTTCTTCTTCTTCTTCTTCTTCTCCACCTCCTTCTCTTCTTTCTTCTTCCTCCTCCTCCTTTCCTCATCCTTCTGCCCACTCCTACTTTCTCGTCCTCATTTTTTCCTCCTCCCTATCATCTTCTGCTTCACGTCGCAGTGTTTGTTGTAATTATTCTTGTCTGCTTCTCTTATTTTCTGCTATCCTTCTGCTTTCTTTCTCCTTATTAATCTTTCTTATTCCCCACCCCTTTCCAGTTTTATACACCCCTTCCCCCATCCTCCAGTTTCTCCTCTCCCCTCCCCTCCAGTCCCCCCCCCCCTCGCTTCTCTGTTTCCTCACCCCGACCTCCAGAGCATCTGTTGAGAGCAGCTCACTGACGCCCACGGCCGGTATATGAGACCAGAAGCCTATATTTAGCCTGTCCTTGTCGCTAATGAGCCAGCAACCAGATTAGCCGCACCCCGAGGCTGGGCGAGGCTGGCTGTGTGCCGATGTCCTTTGTTCAGCATCATCTTGTGCCTTTCGCTGTGAGCATGGAAAAGTGGCTGTGTCCCGAGGTGCTGGGTTCAGCATCATCTTGTGCTTTTACCGTGAGGGGAGCTAAGCGCTGAGACCAAGCGCTACACTAACTCCCATTCTGTGTCCCCGTTTTGCTTTCGACTGTAGCCTCTACATGATTTGTGGACCGCCACGAAACTCATTCCGCAGACCAACCAGTCCGTTGAACAACATGAGCCTAGTGCTTATAAGGAATCATGTTGGTATATCCCCGTTTAGGTTCCGAGGCCTCATTGTGGGGAGAGACAAGAATAGACACACTGCCTCCTGAACAAGCATGTCGTAGGAGTCGGCTTAAATTGGGACATCCTTCGAGTACATCTGCCTGAGAGGCAAAAAATCACAAGTCTGCATACAAAAAGGCCATATCTGTGAAATGAATGGGCATGCAGCCCTCGCGTTCTGGAACGTGACTTAGTCCGAAGGTAGCCGACAGCTACACCCATAGCTTTTCGCCAGAGTTTACAGCCAGTGAACGCGGCGAAGAAGAAGCAGATGTTGGTATAAAGTGAATTATTTCAATGTCACAAACATTGATTTTCCCGCGCATTTCCGGTCAAAAGTGCCGGAAGCTACCTCAGCAGGCCTGTAATTGGGGCGCGGATACTGAGTTTATTCGGGCAATTACCGTATTCACTAAGTAACCTTATTAGTGTCCTGTAGACTCTTTTTGCTACCGCATTGTTATCCCCAAGAAACGTATCACGGAAGCTAAAAAGGCATTAAAAGTCTATTGCTAAGCTCCAGCTATAGAATTACGAGAGTAAAAATTGTGAGAGTATGTAACTTCCCTATAGAAACACGGATATGAGTCGTGGACTATCTCTTAGTTCTTACGGAAGAAAATTGGGATTTAGAGGCTGAAATGCTATAGAAAAAAAAACGTTATGGGAATACCACGGACAAAGAAGAAAAGAACTACTGCCAGTATAAAAGATCTGAACAGCATGGAAGATAGGCTAATAAACAATATCCTGTCTCAGAAGCTGAAAAAGGTTTGCAATATCAAGCGCCATGGCGGATTGGAAAACAATATTGACAGAAGTCATGGTACCAGGAATGAAGGGCAGGGGCCGACCAACACGAAGATGGCACAGGATAAAAGTGACTGTGGTTATGAGATTGCACGATTCAATCAGGAGAGCTGGCGAGAGACTGAGTGTCTTTCAGGCAGACCGTGATGAGAGCGATGTTCTGCAAAGGACCTGCTACATGAAAATGATGATGGTACTGTTTAGGGGTTTGTATGAGTAAAAATTGAGTATAAAGAGCGCTGCGTGGTCTTGAGGCATGGTGTCCGCATCGAGTGCTAGAGGTTCCGGGTTCGATCCCTGGTAAGGGCTGGGATTTTTTCACGTGGACTTGGACTTCTACTAATTCCCCCTGGTTTCTGGGTAGTGCGATCGGACGCCCGTGTGTATTGTTGCGCAGCTAAAAAAAATCCCTTGGCAGTTTGACATCGAAAAGAGTAGCCTAACGGCGCTGACCGGGCAAAATTAGATAGAGTTTAAAATCTGTCCAAAGTATTTCAGGATCCTTGCTGTGCAACAGAGCTTGTGAGCTGTGTTGTAGACTTGAGTTAGAAGAAGAACGAAGCGCTTATGGGTTACACCTGTGTGCCATGATGTTGATCCGTTTTTCAAAGTTCAAACTAATAATCGGAATTTGTTCACATCGGACTGGAGTGTTATTTTCCCGTCTGCCCAGAGGATAGTGTTATATAACGCTGTATAGAGACCCTGGGGAAACAGCCCATGGTGAACCAGTTCAGACCAGGGTTAGTTCCACGATACTCCTCCCAGAGACCGCCCATGTACACACTAGCTCACTTCTGATTGGTCGACTTTTGGGTCACCCGACCTTGGCACAAGGTGACGAGGGTGTTCCCCAATGCTGTTGATATCGCTTGTTCTGTATTTCAGCATGCCAACGCTTTTTAACACTACAAAAACATGCAGAAACTGGGTCTAACACTCAACTCCCCTAGAGAATTTTGCAACCTACGTCACAGGCATTCTCTTTTTCGGAAGAAAAGCGTAAATGCAAGACAAGCCAGAAAGCAAACAACAGAGCGACACATCCATATCTCTGAAGTCCAAAAAAGTTATGTATGGAACGTGACCAATTTTCTCTGGGGAAACTAACGTGGAACTAAATTAGGCCAGGAGTGAAGTTCTTCCTCTCTGTATCACATAGCCCGGGTAATAGTGTAGGCATCACGTGTTGCTGACGCAGCATGATCCCTCTCTCGGCTTGCTTTGTGTGCTCAAAGGGAAAAGTAACCAGTACGTTTGAAACAAGGTAGTGTTGTCATTTTGAGCTGACAGTAAGTTTAGTTTCCCGGCATGGTAATGCAGCTTTTGTTGTTTAGTTTTATTTTGTTTAACGAAGGCATGTCAGAGGGCCTGTAATTCCAACATACCCCGATCGAAAGCCCCCTGCTGGTTGCTGGATTGTTGTCGGGGTATAGGGCATCGCAGGTCGGCCCAGTCTAAAATGGGTACCAGGATGGCTGTCCTGGGGAAGTAAAGGTCGGCCTGCCTAATGATGACCACTTACCCACCTAGTGCCGATTGGTCTGTAAAGAAAATATGGGTGTTCTTCCCATATGCCCGATGCACCTATAGACCTAAAAAGGGATCTTTACTTACTTTACTTTACTATGTCAGACCCTTTTTACTTACTAAGGCTGGCGCAAAGGAGATATCCTGGAATAATGTTTATTACATGACTCAGTTGTGTATGTGGGTGGGTGTGGGCTCCTCATGACGACATAATTTGACCCATTTCGCTCTCAGGGGACCCTCATTTTGACATGCCTGGACTCCAGTGTGTCCTTCTATCTTTCCACTTCTTTCCGTGAGTGCCGATCATAGCATGTTTATGGTATACAATGTTTGTACGCTCCCAACGGTTCTACATTTGTTTCTTTCTGGGCTATACCTCTGTGGCTTAGGCGTTGCGAACGCGCTTCCGGATGCCGGGGTGTCGAGTTCGATTTTTATTTTGGTTGTTCGCCTTGCGTTAGTTTCGACTGTAGTATCAAGAGCCGACCGTTTAGAGGGCAGTGGCAGGAAGACCAAGAAAGAGATGGGTACATGGTGTAGCAAAAAGATGAACGAATGCATCACTCAAACCATCCGAGAAGCGCAAGACATACAGAAAAGCACGACACTGGGTTACAACTCCCACCCTCCTTGCTGTCTTCACACACACACTTGTTTACTTGTAACTGTGGTATTCTCTACGAGTCCTTCCACCCACCTATACTCTCGCCTTCAGTCCACCCCTCCCCCTCCCCCGGTATTTCACAATGCTAGCTACAACAAACATGCGGAGACAGAATCAATAATAACAAATTATTTCTACAGCATTCTCTTCCAAAACACACGGACGTCAGAGAGAGCACCGGCAGACTACCAATTAACTAGCGCTGGTGTTGGACATAGGACACACAGTTTAACGCCGTGAACAGTGCACCACAAGGACGGGTTCTTGAGAGTATGACAGATGCATGTTGAGACATGTCCTTGTGGGTAGGACAGGGGGCATGTCCTTGTAGGTAGGACAGATGCATCTGGGGACATGTCCTTGTGGGTAGGACAAAAGACATGTCCTTGTGGGTAGGACAGATGCATGTTGTGATATGTCCTAGGTCGACAAATACATGGTTGGACATGTCCTAAAGAGTGTTGTTTTCGTAGGTTGGGGTGGTTTGGCGATAGTCTTTTGCACATGTGCTGACAGGAGACCGTTTAATGGTGGTAGATACCTATAGAAAGTTACATTTTGAAGGCAGGTGTGTTTGTGGTTATTTGAAAAAGGATCAGATCGAGGATACGAAGAAATATGAGAGAGGAGTAAAAAAATGTGGAGAGGACAAAAGTAGTGAGAGTTGGCACTATTAGACAAAGAATATTAGGACGAGGAGGAGGAGGAGATAGACGAAAATGAGGTAGAAGAGGAAGAGAAGTAGGAGGAGTAGAAGAAAAAGATCTAGTAGAAGATTTTAAAGGAAAAGGGGACCATATAGAAGAAAAAGAAGACGAAGAAGAGGGAGGTGGTCGAGAAAGTGGGAGGGGTGGAGGAAGAGGGAGGTTGTTGACGGTGAAAATATAGAAGAAGCAAGGAATGAGAAGAAAAAAGTTGGGGCGGAGAGGCACGAAAAAGAAGTAGATGGGACGTAGAGGCAAGACAAAGAAGTGTGAAGAACGTTGCATACAATGAGAAAGACATTTCATCAGATAACCTTTAAAAACGGCCGTGTCCCAGCAAGCCAGTGTAGAAGTATGTCAACACGCAGCGTAGGCGAGACGAGTTGTTATACTTTTACCTGCTTATTGTAGCCAGGGAATGTGTCGTAGTCAGCATACTTTGGATCTTTTCTACGGGCTATGCCAGCGTAGTGGGTAATGAACAGGCAGACAGATTGGGTGGATATGCACCACTGGGTGGTAAATTGATACATGACAAGGCAGATGTGGTCAAGGCCCTCGGGGAACAAGTAACCGAATCAGTAGAGAAACAAGATTATAGCCTGAAGAGAATGAGTCACCTGGGTGTAACCAGAGGGTCTGGCCGGCTCACTATAATCAGAGGAAAAGACAATACGGACATATAACCAGACTGTGATCGGTACCATCAGTATTTGAACGCTGCCCTGGCTGCTGACGATGAGGAAGGAGCACGCATGAGAATGCCTCGAGTGCTGTGACGTAAATTATCGACTCAACTCAACCATAGAAAGGTGTCGAAAGGAGAAGACAGAAGAGTTCTTTAATATTACCCCTTCTAAATTCAGACTGTCCTTTTTACGTTTCCCGGACCATCTACACACTGGTTGACCTTTCATTCATGCTTGCTGAGGCTGGTCTACGTCAGAGGTGTCACGTTCTACTCGTTTTTTTTTTTTTTTGAAAAAGCTTCTTGTCTTGCGTGTTAATGGTTACTGTGTGAGCAGCAGCCTTCGAAAAGGTTTCTGCGTTGCGTGTTAATTGTGAGCTTCTAGATATCCAGTCGTTCGCCAGTAATACCCCCATAGACAATGACATCTCTCTGACGTAGAGCAGCCTGAGCAAGCATGAATGTACGGTCAACCAGTGGGTAGATGGGTCGGGAAAAGTAAATAGGCCTATTCTGGCGCCTTTTTAGCAAATACTTTTTCATCCATTCTGTAACGTACACTTTATTGACGCGTGTCGGCCTATTTTGACACGCTTGATACCTATTTTGTATCGAGCACTGCCGCCTGAAGAGAGTGAAAAGACCCACTGCCTACCCCGACAGCATGTCGTAGGAGTCGACTAATTGGGAACATCTTTCGAAGTCAAAGTCAGCCTGAGAAGCAGGGAACCAAGGGTCCCATACAAATAAACCAGATCTGTGAAAGGGATTTGCACGCAACTATCAGGTTCTGCAACAAGACTAAAGTCCGGAGGTGAACGAACACCCAGAGCTAACTTACCATGGAAGTTTACAGCCAGTGAAGGCGACAAAGTGTAGTAGTGTGTTGTAACCAGCTCTTCCGGCTGCTAGACTAAAATATAATTAAACAGGAGCACGAGGAACACCATGTAATTATGGAATGACGACATCGAGAACATCATGAAAGAAGGAAATAGCAACTTCTGCAGCTCATTAGGACGTGCACACAGCAGATGGGAATCTCTCTCTCTCTCTCTCTCTGTCTCTCTCTCTCTCTCTCTCTCTCTCTCTCTCTCTCTCTCTAGAAAGAACAGTACTTTTATTTTTGTTCAGAGGAAGGAACAGAGAGAGAGATAGAGAGAGTTCGACAGAAATTAGGATTTACTGTGCGGTTTTGGCCCTTTTTTGTTTGTTTACCCCATCTGGGGGGACTCCCAGATTTCGTGGGAAGTTTTTTGGAAAGTCCAGTATTATGAAGGGGGTGGGGGGGGGGGCGTGTTAGTGTTCATTTCA
>CAJHNH020000411.1:35788-80095 GCA_905116865.2 Candidula unifasciata | reverse complement strand
CTCTAGCGATCAAGAATGGTAGAACTAAGTGAGATCACACAGCCGATATGGATTTCTCTACAGCAGTGACTACTTTACAGACAACATTCTAGGTACTCGTAAACTATAATTAACTTACCCAAGCATATGTAAAACTGAGATCTTTCCAGATTGCCTTGAAAATTTAAAGTATATAGGCACAGATTAACACATCTGGAGGCTTGAGAAGCTGGCAAGGAGAATGGCGTTAGTTAGACATTTCAGGCGTTGGTACAAAAGAAGTTCCTTGTATACTGGGGCAAGGAGTAAATCGGTTTCCAAGAAACCTCAATTAACTCCCTAAATATATCCCCAAAAGAAATACATTTAAAAGTGGAGTTTAGTTAAAGTAACCAGAAAAGGCAGACATAATAATGTTGTCCAATACAGGCCTATATATATATATATAAGGGACTATATATTTCTGGGCGAGTCCAAGTTTGAATTTTGTGCAGATTACAGGTAAGACAGGTTATCAGCCTTACAAACCGATGTGTAATGACTATCATTTCACGACAACTACTACTACTACTACTACTACTACTACTACTACTACTACTACTACTACTACTACTACTACTACTACTACTACTACTACTACTACTACTACTACTACTACTACACTACTACTTTTTCTACTGCTACTTTTCAGCATAATCTCAGCCTTAGACATATTATTTTCCACGTCCCTTATAACATGATCCGTTTGAATTATGACAACCCTGGCAGAGACAGGCACTAGTCCTGCACATACAATGTTTGTTATGCATCATCAAACACTTTGGGATTAGATCCTTTGACGGTGTTCAGACAATGATACAGTCTGGGGCCTAGCACCTCGGCTTAGAAACCTTTTCTGTTTTCACGGGAGATAGAACACTAGTTCTTAGATGTAAGGGGCCACACGACATCATTTACAACCCTCAAGTTTAGAACACATTCCTTTTTCCGAGATTCTAACGAATCTTCTTCTGCTGCTGCTTCTTCGTCTTCTTTCTTCTTCTTCTTCTTCTTCTTCTTCTTCTTCTTCTTCTTCTTCTTCTTCTTCTTCTTTTTCTTCTTCTTCTTCTTCTTCTTCTTCTTCTTCTTCTTCTTCTTCTTCTTCTTCTTCTTCTTCTTCTTCTTCTTCTTCTTCTTCTTCTTCTTCTTCTTCTTCTTTTTCTCGTCCTCAACATCCCCCTCTTTCTCCACCGCCTCCTCCTCCTCCTCTAGAACGGGCCCTTTTGTTCGCATAATATATAGTACTTTTCAGTGTATGCGGTCTACATAGTCGACCTCTGGATCTGTTACCGTTCTCTCTCTCTCTCTCTCTCTCTCTCTCTCTCTCTCTCTCTCTCTCTCTCTCTCTCTCTCTCTCTCTCTCTCTCTGCGTGTATGTGAATGTGTCATTGCTCGCTGTGGTATCCTGTCTAGTGCTAATATTGTTACATGGCCAAATCATTTAATCTGTTGTCTACCTCTAACGTTCAGTATTGTTTCTGTGCCGACTCGCATCCTGAAATTATCCTTGAAAAGTCGATCTTGCCTTGTTGTTTACGAGTCATAAGAGAAAAAGTTGACACAGAACCAATTCTAAATCACATACAAAGACAGCAGATCACATGGTTTATCAGGGCGACTAGCTTGCAACGCCATACCATACAAGCCACACACACCAAAAGATGAGAAGAACGTAAAACACAAGACAGGCTACTAGAAATTTAAAAGGATAACAGAGAAACTCTACGACACAACAATGTGTCGGTGGAGCGGTTAGCAAGAGCAAGAAGTATCAGAAGAGCGAGAAGCAGAACCTTATATCTCCCTCGACACTTGAAGCGGTAAAAGAGAGAGTGAAGAGTGAGGGGGGCAGGAGGAAGAATTACAAGAGAGAAGATGCTAGACAGTTTGACATCAAGGCATAAGAGATCATCTATGTCAGAATTGACTGAAAGTACACGAAGCTTGTGGATATGACATGACTACCGAGGCTTCACGACACGGACTGTAATAAGAATACTTACTTACTTACCCACTTGGTCGCTCCTCTTCTACCCTGGAGTGTAGAGGTTCGCCAGAGAGATAGCCAGACTTCTCTATCTGCAGGCGTTTTGGCTTTGTTACATTCCAGTCCTCTATTTTCGAAAATAAACAGAGAACCACAGCTCTAAAGAAAAAAAAAAACATTTAGATTGGGAACGGGGGCTTACGATATAACTATTTAGTACACTAAGTACGGTAAGGGGAATCGTTCTTGTCTCTGCATTGTAAGTGTGGATCTGTCTGTCTGTCCGTCTGCCTGCCTGCCAAGTCTCTACCGCCTCCCCTCTCTCGCTCTCTCTCTCTCTCTCTCTCTCTCTCTCTCTCTCTCTCTCTCTCTCTCTCTCTTCCCCTCCCCCACACACACCTTTAAGTTTATGTCACGATTTCGTTGCCTCTCTCACTCACTGCCTTCATGTCTCTATTCCTTTGAACACTCTTTGAATATATGTGTGTGTGCGTGCGCGCGCACCCCGGTATTCTCCTTAATTTGTTCCAGATTTTTGGACGTATACCAACGAATTTCCCCATAAGAAATAAAGGGAGAATGATTAATCCATTCGCACAATCTTATTGTTATTAGCATATTATACATTGATAGTTTTGTATACAATAATTGAACTCTTGATGCACACTCAAATACATCAATCGGTTTCTCCTTATTAATCTCAGCATTGCTCACCCACAAACACATACCCACACACAAACATTCGCTTACAGTCTCCGCAAGCTTCTTTCTGTTTAAACCTCTGCATATCTATCTTTTGTCCTGTTGTCGTTTCCCGACCAATTTACACACTGTCTGACCTTTCATTCATACTTTCTCAGACTCTTTTACGTCGGAGGGGTGTCACATTGTCTTGCCTCCAATTACATCAACGCTGATGTCGCGTGTTCTATACTACACAGCTTTCAACGACCCCAGAATTTGTAGAACTGGCCCTAACCCAAACCCATACCCACATCCTGAACCTAGGTCACACGAGAGCGCCTTTTCGAAGATAGCAGTACAACATGACACTCCTCTGACCTAGATTAGACTGAGAAAGTGTAGATGGGCCGGAAAACGTGAACAGGTACACATCCAGTCTCATTTTCATTTTGACTTTCTCTCTCTCCTTCCCCGACACACCTATGTTCCTTAAGTACACTTTCTGTTTAGAACCACCACTACTTGCGGGTAGATTTCACTCGTTTGGGAAACTGACAGTTTCAAACTCAGCAGCGCAAAAAAAAATCGCCAGTGCGTCCATCTTGGCGTCCGTTATTGATTGCTTGTCTCACTTCCTGCCTAGCCTAGCGCGGGAAAACTCACGCCCGTATTGGCGGACTCGTTGTGGCTCAGTTTTCGGATCACTTGCATATCGATCCGCGTGCAGTGCTGCTCCATTCGTAACTTATGCAGGTTCTCTATGCTCGCCAGAGGACTGGCCCGACACGGCCTGCAGTTCTGCTCTAATTCTCCTCGCTGTTTGCTTCTTCAAGGAGGCGCCCCTTCTTATCTCGTCTTGACCTGATTATATACCTCTACCGTCTCAGACTTGTTTGTATCTTTGATTATAAATGATTCTATCTAGTTTTCTCTCCGTCCGTCCATTCATTCGTCCACTCCCTCGATTACTGAAACACTCTCCCTGTGTGGGTTCTGATGTCCTTTTGTGGGGGGCAACAAGAATAGAGCCACTGCCTTGCCAAAAAGCATGTCTTAAGAGTTGGCTAACTGGGGAGCTTTCTTCCAAGACAGAGTGCATCTGCCTGAGAGGCAAGGAACCTACACTCTGCATACCCATAAGTCAGATTTGTAAAACGGATGTGCATGCAACGGGCAGGTTCTAGAAGGAGGCTAACGTCCAGAGGGGGACGAACAGCCAGAACTTTCCGCTGGAGTTTACAGCCGGCGAAGAAGAAAAAGATTTAATCAGCCAATGGCTTGCTCTCTCCCACACTTAATGATTCTTTCAATGATTCTCTGCATTCTTGCTCGTTGTCTTCCAAACTCATGTGTGTGATCACACTTACCCACACTCCTTACCACCAGCACTGGACCGTCTAGGAGTACACAGTAAAGCAACTCACTCACTCACTCACTCACTCACTCACTCAAAAACTGGCCTTCAAGCTTTTCTTCTTAACTCACGCATGTACTCACTTCCAAGCTCTTCTTCTCACTCACTCATAAACTGGCTGTCATGCTCTACTGCTCAGCTCACTCACTTACCCATAAACTGTCCTTCAGGCTCTACTTCTCAACTCACTCACTCATAAACTGTCCTTCAGGCTCTACTTCTCAACTCACTCACTCACTCATAAACTAGCCTTCAAACTCTTCTTCCCAACTCACTCACTCAGAAATTGGCCTTCGATCTCTTCTCCTAGAAACAAACATATTAATAAATCGTAATGTGTGTGGGACAAGTTTAGGACAGCGGTTCCCAAACTTTGTTCGCCGCGGCACCCTTGCTGGCCAAAAAAAAAATAAATAATAATTCGCGGCACACTTTTCTTTAGAGCGGTTTGAATACTCGGGAAAAGAAGAAAAAACAGTGCACATTTAATGTTCAGTTGTCTTTAATTCGATGAATGAAACTGTTGGGATGCATTTTTGATTATTTCCTTTATGTTCATGAGAAGTATAGTTAATTGTACCCTCACATCACTTGACCCAGAAAGTTTGCTCCTGTATCTGTTTTAATGTAAGCGTACTTTGATAATGCAGTTCAGCCTTGCCAATAACATTGTCTTCTGAATACACCTGCATTCAGAATTCTTCTTGGCTTCCTTCGCGGTATTTCTGTTTTAAACTGCTGTCTTCGCTGATCTCAAGCAGATTTGGAAAAATGCTTGATCATTGCCGCGGCACCCCTGGCATACGCCCGGAGATACCCAGTTTGAAAAGCGCTGGTCTAGAATACCACCTGTTAATCACTCATGAAAAGATAACTCTCCTGCTAATTCAGTAAAAATTAACTCACTCAGTAACTCAGCTTTCACTCACTTACCCACTCACCTGCGCATACAAAGACTGAATTTCACCAGGTAGGAACGAATCGGTTTGTGTGTAGGATACATCTGGTCTGCTACTAATCACTCACTCAGCTAACCACTCATTCAGTACACATTAATTCAATCACTAACTTCTAGATCGGGCTTCTCCGTGTAGAAAACTGGGCTGCCAATCACTCACTCATTCGGCCACTCATTCAGTACATGCTCACTCAGTCATCCACACATTCGCGCTCCTAAAGCACACTTCATCTCCTGTAGAAAGGAATCAATCAGTGTGACCATCTCAGAATAGTCTGAGCTGCCAGTTAGTCACTCACTCACCAACCCACTCACTTGCCTTCTCATTCACACACCTACTCATGAACCGGACCGCTTCATGGTGGGGGGCACTAATCAATAAGTGTGACCATATGTAGGACGTCTGGGCTGCCAGTAACTCAGTCAGCAGTGCTGTCACTCAGTTGATGCTAACTCACTCACCCACTCATTCACTCACTGACTCGCCTAATCATTCACACCGCCACTCAAACAAAACCTCTCCATCAATGGGGGCACGAATCAATAAGTGTAACCGTCTGTAGGACGTCTGGGCTGCCAGTAACTCAGTCAGCAGTGCCGTCACTCAGTACACGCTCACTCACTCACTCATTCACTGACTGATTCGTCTAATCGTTCACACAGCCACTCACAAACCAAATCTCTCCACCAATGGAGGCACGAATCAATATGTGTGACCGTCTGTAGGACGTCTGGGCTGCCAGTAACTCAGTCAGCAGTGCTGTCACTCAGTACACGTGCACTCATTCACTCACCCACTCACTGACTCGCTTACTCATTAACACAGCCACACATAAACCGGACCTTTCCATCAATGGAGGCACTAATCAATAAATGTGACCGCCTGTAGGACGTCTGGGCTGCCAGTAACTCAGTCAGCAGTTCTATCACTCAGTACACACTCACTCGCTCACTCACTCACTCACTGACTCGCCTACTCATTAACACAGCCACTCAGAAACCGGCCCTCTTCACCAATGGAGGCACGAATCAATAAGTGTGACCGACCGTCTGCAGGCCAAGCATGGGCTCCCAGTTGCTGCGACTCTCTCCCTGGCGGGAAAACCAAAAGCCAGGGCTGCACTGCACCTCGGCAACCGCTCACATCTTGAGTCATCAGCCAGCGGTCTAATTTTAGACCTGGCGCAGAATTGATTAATGGACCGGCGTTTGTTTTTCTTGTGCAGTGGTAATCGCCATGGAGACGAGACACACGCTTGGTCTCGTTAAAAACAAGGCCGTGCATTTCAGGCGGGAAAAAATATCTCTGGTAGAAGACAAAAAATGATGCAGCCTCTGAAAGGACACACATACTGAAAGGGCAGAGGAAAGGACACATTGGAGGCAATTAGAAATGGTTTTCTGTGGTGTTTATTTAGGATTGTACTGTGCTTCAAAGGGCTGTTTTTTGTTGTCATGATATTTTAGTTGCAGTACTAATACAGACCTTAAATTAACTGGTGCCTGTGCAAAATAGATGGGCTTGAGTGATATGATAGAATCACTAATGCTGAAATTTGGTAGAGAACTTAACCAGTTCCACTGAATCAAGAGGTGAGGAAACGACACTGGCGTTGGATAGGACATCCATTGAAGAAGAAAAATCCTCAGAACAACATAACTAGACGGGCTTTATACTGAAGCCCACTAGGGCGTAGAAAAAAAAAGGTAAACACGGAGGAGATAATTAGAGTGTGAAGTTAAAAAATATGGGTTAGACCTGGGGTATGTTGCATGCGAAAGCAAAAGATAAGATGACTTGTCGTGAGTTGGTTGAGGGCATGTGCTTCCTTGGGAATAAAGGGCAGCAGAAAAAGAAGACGACGCTCTTTTTTTCATCTCTTTCAGTTCCCTAAAGTTATTACTTCAACTCTTTGAAGAATTTGTTAACCTGAGATTCTCAGAGAGGCTAACAGTGTAACAGTAGATAACAGCAAATTTAAGTTTTACTTATGATATAACAGGATCATGTATCTGTTGCCTCCGGTTTAAATCCCATGAGAGTCGGATTTGTTCTTCTTCAGAAATGACCTTGGTTCCCAGCTCGACCCAGCTTTAAAATGGGTATCAGGTAGAATCCTAGGAAATAAAGGCGGCCGGCGGGATGTTGACCGCATCATCAGTCGGGTTAGTCTTTCTTCTTGAGGACGGCGCATAGGGCCGAGGTAGGTCCTGTTCACGTTTCCAAGCCCATTGACACACTATGTGACCCTTCATTAATATTTTCTCAGACTTCTACAACATGTAGGAGGGGTGTCACGTTGTCTTCCCTCCAACTACATCAGCGCCGATGTCGCGTGTTCGACACTACACGACGATACAGCTTTCAACGACCCCAGAACATGTAAAACTGACCCCCCCCCCCCCCTAACTAGGTCACACGAGAGTCTCTTTTCGAAGAAAGCAGTACAGCGTGACACCCCTTTGACCTCGATCAGAGAAAGTGTGTAGATGGGCCTGGAAACGTGAACAGGTACCAGAGATCATAGCTCTCCCTGTCTGGTGGTTCGTGGCCACCTGTTTGAGCTCTTGGATGTTTGTTATGCCCCTAGTTGAGCCTTCCCTGATGATGGTTCTACTCAGGGTCTATCTTGGTCTTCCCTGTTTGTTTTTCCCTTCCGGTGTCTACTTGAGGGCTTGACAGGGAAGTCTTGTCTTGAGTGCGTGGCCGGATGTAGTTCCAGCGGCGCTTTCTTATACAATTGGAGACCTTATCTTGCTTGGTCTTTTGTCTTATTTGCATATAGGATTTAAAATCTGTTCCACTGGAGATTTAGTATTCTTCTGAGACATTTGTTTTAGATGCCTCCGTATATCAAATGTAGGTCTACACCAAGTATACACCCAGGTGATAGAAAATAGTGCTTTACTTTCACTCATACACGCGCGCGCGCACACACACACACACAGAGAGAGAGAGAGAGAGACATATGGGGAGGGGGGGGGAGCGAACAAACTTTATTTTTCAGAGTTGATCAGAACTGGGCACACAGGCCCGGCTTACATTCTGCCTTTCTGGCTTCACTCCACGCATGCATTATTCCATACATACATCACTAGAAGATAATAATCAACACCATTAACGACATCTAACTCTTAGTTACAACCGCTGGGATGTGCTCTAAGTATATCTACACTTTAATACAGTAATGGGGAAGGGGTAGAGGAGGCACAGAGAGAGAGAGGGGGGAGAGGGAGGGAGGGAGAGAGAAAGAGAGCTGGCCTTTCCAGACACCCATCTTTGAAACTGCAACTGTATTTTATTTTAACAGCAGGCTGTGTTTATATAATAATATACATAATACGAGCAACAAGTAAAATGCACAGAAACAGGCACACATTTAACTGTACATACATACCTCATACGCATGCATACATATACACACGCACTCATTCATTTATTCATTCTTTCAACTATACATACACACACATACAGAGAAAGAAAAATAGGTAGCGCTTTCAGTAACAATGAGTATTTACTTTAATCATTCTATTCTATGAAACTGATTTATTGATACTTTTGTCTAAGGGGCTAAAATATAGTTCTGTAAGACATAAGAAGTTAAAGTAATAACTGGGGATGAGTAGGGAAATTTTACAGTTGGATAAGCCACACACACACACAAATAGCAGTAAGTTATCCTCCTCTGCCGCCGATCAGTGTATATTTGATTCAAGAACCGACATCACATAAACTAACTTTAGGATAGTTGCCCTAAACATGACTTGTAAATCAGTATTGAAACAACAGAAGTCAGGAGAATAAGCAACATACTATCGATGTAAAGATCAAAGTCTGTAACAAGAGCAAGAATTTAAATACTTGGTAAGCATCTTTACATACAATGGTAAAATAGATAGAGATAAAAACAAGAATCCAACAAGCGAACAATTTAGCGTACCAACTTGCTCCAGTTTTAAAATAACCTGCTATCCAATAGAGACAGAAAGTCAAATTACAAATACAATATTTCTACCGACTTTAGGTTCCCAGTGTCAGACTTGGACATTGACAAAAGAACACGAACGAAAACTAATCACCTGAGATATGAGATGTTTGAGAATGGCTGTGAATAAAACCAGAAGAGATCGAGTGAGAAATTACATGATTACAAGAACTGTTGGAACAACACCCATCGTCAAATTTATTGAGAAGCAAAGAATTAAATGGTCTTGCCATCTAATGGGAATGAAACCAACGATGCCAGCAGCAAGAGAGTACAACCTGAAAATCGAAACACCAAGAGGCAGGGGAAGACCGGGATGAAGATGGGTTAAAGGAGTCACTGGCACCTTGAGACTGCATAACATCCCGGCATATCAAGCTACTGAGCGCTCCCTGGCCTGGCCGCCGATCGTCTGATAAACAGCGACACCTAGCGGCATAAAGCAGATATTGACAACAGAAAGAAAAATAAGAATTAAATTATCCAACAGACACATATTATACAATGGTGTGACAGCAGTAAAATAGCCAGTGATAACCACAGAACAGTGACATCCAGTAAGAACAAGAGAAGTAGTACACCCAACAGGAACATGAGAAAAGTAAGACAGTAACCAGGGAGAAGTAAGGCGCCCAACAGTAACCTGAGAAAAGTAAAATATTCAGCAAACACACACAGAGAGTAAAACCGAGAAAAAAATTCAAAGATAGAATAACATGAGGAAGTAAGGCACCCAGCAGTTACCAGAGAGAAGCAAGGCACTGAACAATAAAAAAAACCAGAGTTTAAAAAACCCAGAGAGAATAACAAAACCAAAGAGAATAACATGAGAGAAGTAGTAGATCCAGTGGTATCCTGTACAGTAACAATCTGGCAAGAGCCTAGAATAAGTCAGAACCCAGAAAGAAAAGAGAACTGAGAAATCCAACTACCACCTGAGAGAAATAATTAGCAAGTGTGTGAGACAAGTAACAAATCCCACAAACAACGCAGAGTAGAATCAACATCAACAAGTCAAGACAAGGACTGACTGACATTGATGCTCAAAAATGAACCTGGGAACCCGCAGATGGCTGTTTTAAAACTACTTAAAGAGACAGCTGTTTAGAGAAAATAGATGCACTTTTGACTGTTAATAGCAGTAAGCTTATCTGTTTACTGTAATATTTGCTCTCTCTCCTTCTCATCCCCCCCACCCCCCCCCCCCCCCCCCAATTAAGAGTTTTGGAATGTTATATTTACTTGCGGCTGAGATGTTGTTTATGAGAAGAATGCTCCCAGTTTGTGTTCTGTGGTCCCCTTTTCTCGGGGAAGAAAGCGAGCTCTACTGCATTAGCAAGCTTGTCATAGGAGGCTACTTTTTTGTTTCCTTCACAGTTGCAATACATCTGAAAGGAACCAACAATCTGCATACAAATAAGCCACTTCTTTAAAATGGTTATGGATGCAGAACTTAAGTTTTGAAATAAGACCAAAAGTCTGGAAGTGGACAAACAACCATAACATTCCGCCAGAGGTTACAGCCGCTCTAAGATAGAGCGAATGAGAGAAGAATCCAGAGAATATCTTGCAAGGATAGAAAGACAAGTGCGGCAGTCCACTTGGAGGCAGGTGAAAACTGTAAACTCTGGCTGTAAAAGTTCTGGTTGCTCATCTACCTCTGGACTTTAGGCTTGTTTCACAATCTGAGTGTTGCCTGCACATCCATTTTACAGATATGACTTATTTGTATGCTGACTGTTAGTTCCTTGTCTCATGCAGATGCAACTCCCCAATTGGTCAACTTTTACGACGTGCTTGTTGGGGAAACAGTGGGTCTGTTCTTGTTTTCTGCATAATGGGGCTCTGCAACCTACACAGGAAGGAAAAAACGTGGTGCCTTATTAATATCCTACCCCAAACTGGGGGAATCCACTTTTTACGGGACAGTCTAGTATTTCAGGGGGTGGTAGATAGGCTGCATGCAGTCGTGGGACCTAGGCTGCACTCTATTGGGACGCAGGTAGGTTTGGGTTAGGGCCAGTTCAATATGTTTTGGGGTCGTTAAAAGCATCAGAAAGCCTGGGAAACCCAGTCTTACCACTCTCTAAAATGTTGGACTACCATGTGACATCATCAGGGGTAGGATATTAATAAAGAACCAAAACCGTAAACTGATAAGGGACAGTAGACGTACAGACAGTCTGTATTTGTCAGACACGTTAAGAGACAGAATGGACTTGACAGCGTGGTAAAAACTGGCAAGTTTGATTAAAAAAAAGGGCAAGGGAAAGGCAGAGAGAATAATACCAGGATGCCATGGGGATGACAAGAGCACCGACCTGATCCATGATTCTGGTGATCATGTGAGATGGCCGATCATGACAGCCTTTGCTTATTGACACATGATGATCGCCTTGTGGTCTTCTGGCAGTCAGCTGTTTCTGCATACACGATTGTTGTGTGTCTTTCTGTTACCTGCCATTTTCTGTATATGTCCCCGTCTTTGAAGTCTAATACTCCTCATGATGCAAGTAATTAATGATACTTTAAACAAATTATAAATTTTGCTGTTGCCTAGCTTTAGTTGAAGTATTAGTTGTATTTCCCCCTAAACTTTAATTTCTTTCACGTTTTTTAGTTCATCATTATTAGCCACTTCTGCCGTTAAGCGTCGTGGGGAGGAATAATTTGGCATCCAGTGCTCGCTGGCTGCGACTGGCTGTTATCTTGCTGTGAAAGCGTAGAGTCTTTAATGTTGTGGATCCATTTTCTGTGGCCATCCCTCTTTATCTTGCAGCTGATCTTCTGAGATGTAGTGCCTGTGATGGTATTTGATCTTGCTACATTCTAAGGAGATGGCCAAACCATTTGATTTGCTGTTTCTCGATGAATCCAGTACAAGGTGTGTTTCCCATAATTTGTCTAATAGTATCCTTATTCACTCAGTCTCGGATGGTTAGGTTGGCAGCTTTTCTCAGGCATCTCATCTCGCAGGAGGTGATTTTGCGTAAATGAGCTTTAGATAGTGCCCATGTTTGGTACTGGTAGCTTAATGTTGAAATGAATATGCTGTTTATAATCTGTCTCTTTTTGCATTTATAGTTATATTTGGATGCCTAAATAATGGTAGCAATTGGTATATAAGTGCACTTGCTTTCTGACATCTATTTTCTATTTCTCTGTCAATTCTGCCATCTTCTGTGATCATACTTTCTAGATATTTAAAATCCCTGATGATTCAAACCAGAACCACTCAGCTGTATATGTTTGTGTAATGGACCAGGGGTTCTACTAACTTGTGCATTGTTTCAGTTTTGTCTGCATTGATCTTCATGTTGTATTTACTGCATGTTGAGTTTATCTATTAGTTTTAGTACAGGTAATTAAAATAGAACTTTTTTTTTTTTGTTTTCACCACAGGTTTCTTCTTCATCGCTGCCAAAATGCAACTTCGTATCAAAGCTGATGACGTGGTCTCTGTGAACTTTGACCAGGGATCCAGGCCAGACGATCACCTTACGACCATGGGGCGTAAAAAACGTCTCAACAACGGCAACAAATGCCAAGATAAGACTGCCATGGTACGTTATTTACTAATAGTAGAATAATACAAATTGTGACCTAAATGTTTTGTAACAACTGTTTTGAGACACAGATAACTTCTTATAAGGAGGTACATTTTTTTTTACTCTTGAAAATTCATTTCTTCTTGATAAGTATACTTGTTTCAACATTCCTCAACTTCTTCTGCTGCTCTTTGTCCCTCAGTGGAGCATAGGCCCTCAACCAGCTTATGCTGTCATCTTGTCTGTTGACATCACAAGCAGCTGACCCGTTGTTTTCCAGTTTTTGTTCTCTCCACTCTCTAGTCCCCTCCTGCATGTGTGTTTTTATCTGCGGGCAATCCTTTGACCCCATGGCTTCCAGTGTTTGTTCTCTTCACTCTCTAGTCCCCTCCTGCATGTGTGTTTTCATCTGCCGGCGTTCCTTTGACCCCATGGCTTTCAGTGAAAAGACATTCTAGTTAGTTTGTTAATCAGGTTTTTTCAGAGTGTATCTGATCCAACACCAGTGCATATTTTTCTTACCTCTTGATCATTTAGACTTTGTTTAGTTTTCTTTGACAGCTTCACATTAGTGATTCTGTTGTTGTGTAATTCTTGTTTTTTTTTTTTTCTGTGCTGACACCAGTTAATGTAATTTCTCGATCGCCAAGAAAACAGGTTTGTGATGTTGTTAAGCTCCCTTGTCACTGCACACTGAAGTCTAAGCTCCCTTTTCACTGCACACTGAAATCTAAGCTCCCTTGTCACTGCACACTGAAGTATAAGCTCCATTGTCACTGCACACTGAAGTCTAAGCTCCCTTGTCACTTCACACTGAAGTATAAGATCCATTGTCACTGCACACTGAAATCTAAGCTCCCTTTTCACTGCACACTGAAGTCTAAGCTTCCTTGTCACTGCACACTGAAATATAAGCTCCATTGTCACTGCACACTGAAATCTAAGCTCCCTTTTCACTGCACACTGAAGTCTAAGCTCCCTTTTCACTGCACACTGAAATCTAAGCTCCCTTTTCACTGCACACTTAAGTCTAAGCTCCCTTGTCACTGCATACTGAAGTATAAGCTCCATTGTCACAGCATACTGAAGTTTTTCAATGTTTAAAATGTTATTGAGCATGCTTGGTTCTAGACTTGTTTGTTGTTCCTTTCTATTGGAGTTTAAAAGGCAGACAAAGGGATAATGCGGCCTGAGCAACATCATCTGTATAATTCTTTGTGCTACGTGGAGAAGACACTGGTCAGGTCTTGGTCAGATTTGACTGAGCTACTGTATAACAATAGCGGGTACCACCTGTCTTACTTAACACTGAACATTAAGCGCGTATGCAAAACCTTACATTCCATATTCTGCCAATGGCTTCGGGCGGAGGAGCACATAGGAGAGGATACCAGCCTTATCCTGGGAAGAAGAACCTGAAAACTTTATGTTGTGGCAAGGCCTTGGCTGGCAATTGGTCTAAGAGGGAAGCTCCGACAGGTGGACAGATGGAGCACTGTTTTTCAGATCCGACAGCTTCTGCAACCTGCTTTGTTCGAAATGTACCGATGCTACCTTTCCTCTGGAGTAAACAAGGCAGGTTGAGAGAGGGATCATGATGCACGGGCAACATATGATCGCTAGGATACTGCCCAGGCTTTGTGCTATGGAGAGGACTTTTCTTATCGCAGGCGGTTTTGCTAGTCACACTTTATGGCGATCAGTGTCAAAGTGTATTGAAGTTATAAGGTATTGCCACAACCTCATGTAATAATACATTTATGCGATTTTTGTTTTGTTTTTTTGCAGACTAGGCAAACGGCAGTTACCACAGGAAGAAGCTCCGCAAGGAGACCACCACAGGGGTCAGTGGAGCCACACCCTGCAACTCTCAGATGAACGGAGTTGTGGACCTCATCTCATCCACACCCCACACCAGCTCAGCAGCAGCTAGACGAAAAGGTATTCGCTTCTTCTTCTTCTTCTTCTTCTTCTTCTCCTTCTTCTTCTTCTTCTTCTTCTTCTTCGTTCACAAACTGAAAGCTCTGGCTGAAAAGTCCTAGGTGCTCATCCATTTGGACTTTGGCTTTGTGCCCAGGCCCGAGTGTTGAGTGTGCATCCGTTTTACTGGGCTTGTTTCTGCGCAGTTGGTGATTGCTCCCTGACCCTCTCGGGCAGATGCACTCCCGACTTTGAAGGAAATCTCAAATTAGTTAACTCCTATGACCTGCTTGTTGGGGAGTCAGGATTACCTCACTTTCTGCTGTTGGTCTCCCCAGCTAGAGTAGGTCACCTTTCATTCACAAGTTTGTTGGGCTGGTTGACTTTCCTGAAGGTTAAGGGTGTGTCCAGCTTTGTTGTTTGGTTTGCCGGTGTCATCTAACCTTTTTATCCATCTCTTTCTTGGTCTTCCTCTCACCTTGCTCCCAGATGTTCTGCTGTAAAAAGTCTCAGATGCAGTTTGGTCTGACTGCATTCTCACTAGATGGTTGAACAATTTCATTCTTTGTCTGTCAGTATAATCTAGACATAGCCTTATTCCAACTTTCTCTCTAATGCTCTTATTCCTAACTCTGTCTCTTCTTGTGTTACTAGTGACCTTGTTATTTTCTGTTTTAGTGCCCTGTTCAGTGTCCATGTTTAGTACTGATAACATAAAGTAGAGATTAATCATTTGCTGTTTTGCTGGAAGGGGGACATTTAAGTGTCTAAGCAGTGGGGCTAACTGGTAGATGACAGCATTTGCCTTCTGTACTCTGGCTTCTGCCTCTCTATCCAGTCTGCTATCCTCCTGTTTTGCTGGATAAAATTTTGTTGTAAACAACACTTATTGATATACCTTAGAGTGGTTATCTGGTTGAGTAATTGGTTTATGTTCGGATAATTGTCTGTCTTATCTTGAGATGATTGTCTGGTTTATTTTGAGATAATTGTCTGTCTTATCTTGAGATGATTGTCTGGTTTATTTTGAGATAATTGTCTGGATTATTTTAAGATGATTGTCTAGTTTATTTTGGTACAATTCAATTGTCTGGATTATGTTAAGATGATTGTCTGGTAGAATGTTAGACCTACATTGGTATGACTGTCTGTCTTTTTCTTTGTGTGGTTGGGATGATTGTCTGATTTATTTTGGGATGATTATCTGGTTTATCTAAGAAGTGATTAAGTTTATGTCAGTTATTGACTGGTGGTGAGGTGGGTACATGTGGGTTACTGACTGGTTGTGGATGCATGTGGGTGATTGACTAAGAGCATAGTGGGTACATTTGGGTGACTCCCTGATATAGCATTGTTAAACCCTCCTTGGTACCAAGGTTGAAAACTGTGCAGTTAATCCTTGGTTGTTTTCATGCATGAAGAATAGTGCTCATTTGTTAAAGCTTCTTCTTCTTCTTCTTCACGTTCGCCGGCTGTAAACTCTACTGGAAAAGTTCTGGTTGTTTCTCCACTTCTGGACTCTAGTCCTGTTCCGTAAACTGAGTGTTGTGTGTATATCCGTTTCACAGGTCTGAGTTATTTGCATGCAGACTCTTGCTTCCTTGCCTCTATGGCAGATGTATTCTGACTTTGAAGGAAGCTCCCAGTCAGTCCACTCTTATGACATGCTTTTGGGCAGGCAGTGGGTCTATTCTTGTTTTCCTCACAAGGTGCAGAGACTGTGTTCTTGTTTTATTGCTTCTGTTTTCCAAGCCTGGCAGCTGTACATGATGTGACTCTCAACAGTTGTGAAGGACAGTTGAACAAAATGTCTTCTCTCCCCTTTTTTTTTTTTTTTTAAGCATTCGCCGGCTGTAAACTCTGGCAGAAAGTTCTGGTTTTTGATCTTGTTTCAGAACTTGAGTTTTGCATGGACATCCCTTCTACAGATCTGGCCATTTGTAAGAAGACTGTTGGATTTCTTGTTTCTCAGGCGGGTGCACTGCGACTTACAAGAGAACACCCATAATGAGTTGGGTTTTTTCTTTCTTTTAATTAGCTCTCAACTAGGTTGCTATTGTTTGTCTAGTTCGGTTGGTTATTAGCAGTATGCTTGTTAAGGATAGTGTTGCAGGGCTGGTTTTCCTCTCCATAATGGGGCCTTGGAACTCAAACAGGGAGATAACAAACAAGTGATTAGTTATTTGTTTTGCCGTTATTTTTTTAACAGGTCAAAGGCCATAGTTTAAGAAACCAGCACTTGCCGTCAACCATAAATGAGTCTAAAACACAGTTGAACATAGAAGTGATTAATTAATTCATTTTGTTATACATTTGTTCACAGGTCGAAGGCCTAAATGCAAGAAAGTTGACCTTGCAATAAACCCCAAATCCACTGCTCCGAGATCTGCAATGTTGGGAACTCTATTTTCCCCGATGTACCCACCTTTTCATTCACAACCAGGTTTGAGCATTGTTCCATTACTACGGTTGGTCATAAAGTGTGAGTGATGGAAAGAGTTAAAGGACATGCATTTGGCTTCTGACATAATACTATACTAGGGAGAACAAGTTTTTGCACTTGTTCCTTTCCTTTCTTTCTTTCTGTCTTTTTTTTTTTTTTATACCCAGGAGTTTTCAGTGGCAAAAAAATCAAACTATTGTAGGGAAAAAAAGAATACACCCACTGTCTATTCAAAAGCATGGTACAGGAGCCGACTAGTTTTGAGCTTCCTTTGAAGTCGGAGTGCGTCTGCCTGAGAGGCAAGGAACCAAGAGTTTGCATACAAATAAGAAAGTTGTGCAAAAGATATTTGCAGGCAGCTCTCAGATTCTAGAAGAAGACTGAAGCCCAGAGGGGGATGAACACCTAGAACTTTCCCCCGGAGTTTACATATGAACGCGAAGCGAAAGAAGAAGAAACCACTCTGGTGGTTTTGTGGCTTCCCTGGGCAGCAGGGTTAAAGAACCTTTTAACAGAAAAAAAGAAAGAAACAGGATATCACACCTACCCCTGATACTTGTCCACAGGCCATCAGGTGGGAAAAACTGTTATAACTCAGTGAGCACCTTCAGCATTCTGAGCCCTTGAGGTTCACTGCTGCAGATATCCTCCGCCTCCATTCATCCTTCTGGTTGGTCTTCTCTTTCCAGTTGGTGACAGCAAGTGTCTGTCTGGACATTATTTCTCCATCGTCTTCTTGGTCTGTCACGTCGTCTACAGCCATTCATCTCCCTTGTTAATACAGTTTTCACTTCTCTGTCATTTGACATTCTCTCAGTATGCCCCAACCATTCCACTCTATTCGCTCTCATGATGCCAGTGATCAGTGGTGATTTAAACCATAATACTGGTGATTTAAACCATAATACTGGTGATTTAAACCATAATACTGGTGATTTAAACCATAACACTGGTGATTTAAACAGATAGTGCTGATTGGTCTGTAAAAAAATATGGGTGCTCTTCCCATATGCCTCATGCGCCTAAAGGTGTGAAAAGGGATCTTTACTTATGTGATGTTGGTGATACAACTATACACAGCTTTTTATTGTGTATACTGCCAGTAATGTTTGATACACTTTTTCGTTCATGCTTGGCAGCTGCTTTCATTTTGATGTTAATGCAATACTGGTGTTTCAGACTCTGATTGCAGCCCCTCAGTAACCGACCTTGGAGCCATAGCTCTTGTCCTTGATCTGGATGACGTGATGGATACTGTGATAGAAAGTACTATGTCAAGTAAGTGTTTACTGTTATAGAGTACCATGCCAAGTAGGTGTTTACTTTGGTAGAAAGTACCATGTCAAGCAATTGTTTACTGTTATAGAAAGTACCTTGTCAAGTAAGTGTTTACTGTGATAGAAAGTACTATGTCAAGTAAGTGTTTACTGTGATTGATAGAATGTACCATGTCAAGTAAGTGTTTACTGTTATAGAAAGTACCATGTCAAGTAAGTGTTTACTGTGATAGAATGTACCATGTCAAGTAAGTGTTTACTGTGATAGAATGGACCATGTCAAGTAAGTGTTTACTGTGATAGAATGTACCATGTCAAGTAAGTGTTTACTGTTATAGAAAGTACCATGTCAAGTAAGTGTTTACTGTGATAGAATGTACCATGTCAAGTAAGTGTTTACTTTTATAGAAAGTACCATGTCAAGTAAGTGTTTACTGTGATAGAATGTACCATGTCAAGTAAGTGTTTACTGTGATAGAAAGTACCATGTCAAGTAATTGTTTACTGTTATAGAAAGTACCTTGTCAAGTAAGTGTTTACTGTGATAGAAAGTACTATGTCAAGTAAGTGTTTACTGTGATTGATAGAAAGTACCATGTCAAGTAAGTGTTTACTGTGATAGAAAGTACCATGTCAAGTAAGTGTTTACTGTGATAGAAAGTACCATGTCAAGTAAATGTTTACTGTGATAGAAAGGACCATGTCAAGTAAGTGTTTACTGTGATAGAAAGTACCATGTCAAGTAAGTGTTTACTGTGATAGAGAGTACCATGTCAAGTAAGTGTTTACTGTGATAGAATGTACCATGTCAAGTAAGTGTTTACTGTGATAGAAAGTACCATGTCAAGTAAGTGTTTACTGTGATAGAGAGTACCATGTCAAGTAAATGTTTACTGTGATAGAAAGTACCATGTCAAGTAAGTGTTTACTGTGATAGAGAGTATTATGTTAAGTGTCACAATGAAGTTATGTGTCAAAGTAAATGTCACTAGAAAGTATCGGGTTGGGTAAATGTCACTAGAAAATACTGTGTCACAGTAAGTGTCACTAGAAAGTACCATGTCAGATGTCACTAGTATCCGGTCAGGTAAAAATCACTAGAAAGCACCGTTTCAAGTTTGGATTGATTGTGAAATGAATATGTCATCGTACTTCTTACAAGGGGATGTCATTCTCTAGAACTACTGAGAGTTTTATGAAAGAAAACATATAATGGTAGTTACTGAGCCAACGGCGCCTTCTCCATGACAACCAGCAGCATCACGATGGAAGTGATGGCAGTGACACAAGCGTTCGCCTGGCTCGAAACACAAAAATACACCCGCGTATGTATACTCAGTAATTCAGTGAGTATGATCCAGAGGGTTCAGGCAGGTTCGGTGCGAAGACAATGGCTTGAATCATTACAGAAGTCCACTGTGCGTGGAGTCGCCTTTATTTTTGTTCCGGGAGACACAGGCGTCGATGGAAATGAAAGAGCTGACAGGTTGGCTGGATCCGCTATCACTACAGACGGTCAGCCCATGGATCATGCTGATATTGTTAATGCCCTCAGAGAAATGGGAAGGATAGAGGACTTTGGGGGCAGTGAATTCACATCACTCTCCAGAATGGCAGACTTGGGAATTAAGATCGGCATAGCAAAAAACGAGATGCACACCAGACACGCCAGAAGACTTGTTAATCAACATAGAACTGGTACTATTAGCCATAGGACGTTGGGGTTCATACTGAGGGGAGGATCTCAGCACCTATGGACATGTCCGGAGTGCAATGATGATAACCCGACTAACTAACTAACTCCGTCTTTGGTGTCCTTTCATAGAGACTGATGAGTGTAAGTTCGTTTCAGGGTTCTTTTTCTTCTTAAAGTGTCTCCCTATAAAGTTGAATTCAGGATGGACATCATAGCACTCAGGATATTCCAATAAATGCTCCATCCCCATCTTCAGCAGCAGACAAGGGGACCAGTTCCGATGGTACCAGAAGCTGATTGAATATCTGTCTCCCCCTTCCCTTGAGTGTAGAGTGGCCAGATTCCCTGGTCACTCCCCGGAGCGTCATTTTTCTCAGACCGTGATGATCTGCTTGTGCCTTCACACTGTTCACTTACTGCCAGAGGGCCCTCACAACATCTAGCTTGTCATACATCAGTTCACCACCAGGCGGTGCAGAACTGGCCAGTCTGTCTGCCTGCTCGTTTCCCAACACACCAGCATAACCAGAATGTCAAAAGACACTAACTACATGGTACCTCTGATATTATGCTTGCCACTCTGCAACTCCCTGTAAAGTAAACTGGTGGAAAGTTGTGCATCCACTTCTGGACTTTAACCATTCTCCATAACTTGAGTTTTGCATGCACATCTGTTTTACAGGTCTGGCTTTTTTTCTGTGCAGACTGTTAGTTCCTTGCCTCTCAGACAGATGCACCATGACTTGGTGGAAACCCCTAATTAGTCAACTCTTAAGACGTGCTTGTTAGGGAGACAGCAGGTCTATTCTGGTTTTACCAATATTGAGGCCATAATGGACTGCTTCTGCCTCCATTCCTGAACTAGATCTTGTGAAGAATGTTCAGAACCAGTCAACAGCTGAGGATTTGGACTGATAGCTGTATGACTTTAAACCTTGTCCACTGTTGATCAGTCAACCACCTTTAACAAAAGAGAGATACAGAGAAATAAAGTGTTCGGGACACATAATGACATCTGCCAGCCTCTCGAAAATGAGACTGCAGGGCTCGATAGAAGAGAAGAGTCAGATCAAGAAAGCCCTGGATAGAAAATTTGGCAGGCTAGTCTGACTTCAGGCATGCAAACATCAACTCCATGGCATCTGGCTGACAGAGCTGAAGGGAGCTGATCAGACCGTCAACTATGTCTTCTTAAATTCCATGCTGTGTGACGTTGGTAGTCAAGTCTGTCCACGGCCTTCTGTCTTGTGTACTTTCAATCAACTCTGACACAGATGATCTTCCATACCATGATGTCAGACTGTCCAGCATTTGTTCTATCGGTCTCCCTCTGCCTCTCCTCCTCTTCAACTTTCCTACTGTCACTGTACTTCAGTTTTCTCCTTCTCATCACATGACCAAAGAATGTAGTGAAGAAGAGAGGTACAGTCAGTGCATTTTGTGTTGATTGGGCTTCTAGGTAGGCAAAATAGGGCCTCGGAAGCTGCACAGGGAGGGCAGATGTTGAAGAGGTCACTGATTTTCGGCCATTTCTTGAAGCACGGGGCCCTTAACCAGCAGAGGACACCAATTTTCTTGGGGGGGGGGGGGGGGGGCAGGCATTTAGCTTGCCCCAGCTTCTTCCTTTCTTACTTACCTCCATTGAATTCCCCTTTTCTGTGTATTTTATTTTTTATTGATATTCTGTGGGTTACATTATTATGTTCTGTGGATTGCTATATATTTTTGTAAATATTCATTAGTTTAATGTAAAAAAAAATTTTTTTTTTAATGCTGTGAAATGTTTGTTTTCTAAAATGTGTGTGGATTGCATATTGGGGGGGGGGGGGGGGGGGGGGGGGGGGATATTCTGTGGCTTGAATTGTTTGTAGTTTTTTTTTTTTTTTTTGCCAATGTGTGGATTTTTGTTGTTTTTTTTTAAATTATTATCATTATTATTATTCGTCTTACGAATCTTTGGACCCATCATAGATGCTAACAGCAGTAAATGGAGAGTGAGAAGCAACACCGAAATTAATAATTTGTTAAAATCACCACTGATCCCTGGCATCATGAGAGAAAATAGATTTAAATGGTTGGGACATATTAAAAGAATGACAAATGAAAGAGAAGTAAAAACTGTATACACCAGGGAGATTTATGGTCGTAGACCACGAGGCAGACCAAGAAGACGATGGAGAGATAATTTCCACACAGACCTGTGTCACCAACTGGAAAGAGAAGATGAACCAGAGAGATGAGTGGAGGCAGGAGATATCTGCAGCAATGAACATCAAGGACTCGGGATGCTGAAGAAGAAGAAGATTATTATTCTGTGAAATTTATTTTATTTTAATATTCTGTGAATTGCATAATTTTGTTTTGTTTATGGACTGTGGCTTTAATACATTTTTTTGGTTAAAATTCTGTGAATGTGTGTGTGTTTTTTTTTTTTTAAATATTCTGTAAATTTATTCTGTGCCGCATAGTGTTGTCTCCACAGTCTATCTGATAGTATCATTTCTCACTCTGTCTCGGATAGTTAAGCTGGCGGCTTTTATTAGGCATCTCATTTCACAGTTGTCAATTTTACTTAGCTTAGCCTTTGAACCCAGGCTCAAAACCACCCTGCCCTAAATCTCTGTCAAAAGTAGTAAACACAATTCTGCTTTGTTCTACATTACATTTTTCAATGCCTATTTAATTGCTGTTGTCAGGAAAAAGCTGGTTTTTTTTTTTCCATAAGAATATATCAACTTTTCCAATAGGTAAAGAGAATGAAGACCCATCCTTGGAGGTCCAGATGGGGTCGGACTGCAAGGATCTCTTAGAAGAGAACAACAACAATAACAACAGCAGCAGCAGCGGTAACAGCAGCACCGTCAGCAAAACCACAGCTGTCATCTGCAGCAGTACCAGTCATTTGACTATGGCAGCCTCCGGCGACAGCAGCCTTGCCACCAACATCACTATCAGCAGCACCAGTGTGGACGTACAGACTGACTGTGGGTCCTACAACGGAGAGGAGGAGGAAGTGGCCGAGGAAGCGTATGATTGGGAGTCCTGAGCTTCAAGACCCGTAAGTTCTTCTTCTCCTTCGCCTTCACCATCTGTAAACTCTGGCCTGAAATTCTGGTTTTCCCATTTCTGAAATTTAGTGTTTGTTCCAGAACTTGAGTTTTGCATGCACATCCATTTTAGAGATGTGGCTTATTTGTATGCAGACTGTTGGTTCCTTGCCTCTCTGGTGATGCACTCTGACTTTGAAAGACAAACCTCTGAATATGTTATGACCAAATGCATATGAAATTATTAATGTTGTGAGGGAGGTAGAGGAAGAGAGAGAACAGTGACACATGTTGTTTAAAGTAGTGCAAGGCACAAACATTTATGTCATTTTAGTTGGGTGAGAGAGGAGACACCAATTTTCATGTGAAATTTTGGTGCTTTATTAATATCCTACCCCAACTAGGGGAAATCCACAGTCTAATATTTCAGGGGGTGGTAGATAGGCTTTATGCAGTCGTGGGACCTAGGCTGCATGCAGTCGTGGGACATAGATGGGTTAGGGCCAGTTCTAGATGTTTTGTGGTCGTTAATAGCATCAGAAAGCCGGGAAACCAAGTCTTATCACCCTCTAAAATGTTGGACTGTCCTGTGACGTCATCTGGGGTAGGATATCACGAAAGAACCGAAATTTTGATCAGTGAGAACTTATGCTATTGAAACTAGGGAACAAAATTGATCGCCCACTGACCTGATAGTCTAGGGTTCAAATACATACTGAGTTGGATTTTTCTTCAAAAGTGACTTAGGTTGGTTCCAAGATTGACCCAGCCTTAAAATTGGTACCAGGTAAAGTCCTGGGAAGTAAAAGCAGCTAGCATGATGCTGACAAATCACCCGTGGCCTGCCATCTGGGTTACCGCATTTCATGTACATGAAAGCCAACTAAAGTAAAATTGAATGTGAATGTTGCATCTTTCTCTTAAGTTCACACCAAATTTCATGGACATTTGATCAACCCTAAGTAATTTTGTGTGTAAATTTTCTTCTTCTTCTTCTTCTTCAGAATTTGAGCCCTTGCAGATATCACCCGCCTCCATTCATCTCTTTGGTTGGCCTTCTCTTTCCACTTGGTGACAAAAAGTGTTTGCAGGTCTGTCTGGAAATTATCTCTCCATCTTTTTGGTCTGCGTTGTGGTCTACGACCATTTATCTCCCTTGTGTATACAGTTTTTACTTCTCTGTCATCTGACATTCTCTCAATATGTCCCAACCATTTCAGTCAATTAGCTCTCATGATGCCAGTGATCAGTGGTGATTTAAACAAATTATAAATTTCGTTATTGCTTTTGACTCTCCATTCCCCACTCTTTGCATCTTTGATGAGTGTCGTGAATTTTGCTGATGTCAATTCATCATTTTACTTTCAGGTACTTCATTATCAGAAATTTGCCTCCCCTGACGGACGAGTTACGGGCAAGAGTACCTGCCCTTCCTTTGAAGACCCGCAGTTCACCAGAATTTTCCCTAGTACTGGATTTGGTACGTTCATGGCGGATACTTTTGATGTTTTGTCTTCATTTACATTGAAATGTTCCTTGTTTGAATCTTTGTCATTCGAAGCAGTCTTAGTTGAGGTTTAAACTTCACTGTAATCTAGTCACCCCATACTTGCTCCATTTCTGTGCCATTGCAAATGAAATGAATTGTCCCTCACTGTCTCATTTGAAAAACTGGTGAACAAACAATTTGTCCTGACACTGTCAAGAAATATGTCTACACAGTAAACGCACTTTGTCATTGATGGAAGTAGTCGTGTATGATACATTGGCTAAACACACGTAGAATTATTACTAGCTACTGGACATATTGAATACGACTCAGCCGCGTACAAATGAAAGACATTCCATATGGAAAAACACATGGTGGAATGGTATAGCCGTTTGCCTCGCACTTTAAAGGTCGTGGGTTTGTTTCACAGCTGTGCTGTTCACTTCATTAGCGATTTTGGTTAGGGAGTCTGTGCTTTGTGCTAGCCGTGCTGTGGAGAGAGACAGAGCCCTATGGGATTTAAAACCCGGTGCAATAAAGTCGATCCTCTGGACTTTGACTTTAATTTTTTAGTTTTCATTGAGGCTTCTGGTTTTCTAATAGAAGTTCGGTGAAGAAGTGTGAGTACACTAAAGGTCATCAAATCATATCTGCTAAAGATTTTTTGTTTTAATATATTCTTCTTCTTCTTCTGCTGCTGCTTTGCGTTCACCAGCTGTAAGCTCTGGTGGAAAGTTCTGGTTGTTCATCCACTTTTGGACTCTAGTCCTGTTCCAGCACCTGATTGTTGCATATGCATGCACTTTACAGATCTGACTCATTTGTATGCAAACTGCTGGTTCCTTGCCTCTCAGGCAGATGCACTCCGACTTTGAAGGAAGCTGCCAATCAGTCGACTCTTACGACATGCTTATGGGTAGGCAGTGGGTCTTTTTTCCAACATAAAATAGGGCCCCGAACACACACAGGGAATTTTAATATATATTTGTCCTGGGCTACGCAGACTACGATGGTTATCTAGCTATTGTCATGGGAAATAAAGGCAGACGGCATGTTCACACACCGAGTCTCGATTGTCTACAAAATTGTGGAACTGGCACCAAATGCTTAATATGCCGGTCATGTGAGAAGAGTCCTTGACTGGTTTTTTTTTGTTTTTATACTGCTCTGCCGTCAGAGAGACTCCATGTGTGCATGCCACCTAAACACCTGCACACTCAGAACCTCTCTTCATTCTTCCTTCCACCCTCCATCAGTGTCCCTTTTGATATGATGAGCTTGTCTCTGGGGTTAACCTGCCTGTCTGAAATAGACACTGGAGATTTTTATCTGGGAAAGTATCTTTTGGCTTGATTGTTGTGTGTGTTTTTTTTTCTTCTCTACTTTTTAAGCTTTATCTATCAGTTTATTTTAGTTTTTTTGGCATCTTCTTGTCTGACTGCCTGTTTTATATTTTGTATGTCTGTCAATCAGTTTATTTTTCTATTAGTTCATTACTAACTCTGTTATCAGTCTGTCTATCTGATCTGTCTGCATAATCTGTCTTTCTGTCTGTCGATCCGTCTATCCATCTATTTATCTATCTAAAGTCTCAGTATCTGCTTTTTGTTAATGCAGCTACCACATACCTACACCAGCTCACTTTTTCTGTCTCCCTTTCAATATGTGAAATGAAATAGATCAGAAAGATATTATGAAAGCGACAAACCCATTTCTCAACCCTTTAAAATTACAATTTGTTGTGTTTAGATAATGGCTGATGTTCCACATTTGATGTTATATGCAGTGGAACGTCATGTTCCATCGAAAAAAAAGCAAAACAGTTCTAGAATGTTGAATTAAGAATCGACATCCCACCACTCGGGGACACTCCCATGGGTGCTCAGTCCACATCCTCAGCAGCAAGCAAAGAGTACCAATTCCGATGGTACCAGTAACCGTTTGACTTTATATCTGACTCATCCTTTCCCTGAGTGTTGAGATCGGCCCCCTGGTAACTCCTCGCAGTGCCATTCTCCTTAGACCATAATGATGTGTCTGTGCGTCCGCACTCTTCACTTGCTCCCAAAGGGCCCTCACTATCTAATTTGTGATACATCAATTCACCACCAAGTGGTGCAGAGCCAGCCAGTATATCTGCCTGCTCATTTCCCAACACAGTGGCATGACCTGGAGAAAATATCCAAAGAATGCTAACCACTCAAGGCTAGAAGTTCTAGAGAAACCAGGAATGAAAAGAGAGCCTGTGATAGAAAACAAAATCTGACTTAAATATTTCGGCAACATTTAAAGACATGGCACTGTTTAGAGAAGAATCATGCTGAAGGGAGAAGTTGAAGACGGGCCAGCAAGAGGCAACATCAAGAGAAGCTTTTCAGAGAGTAAAGGCAGGGCCAGAGATAGAGAGGTAGAGATCATTGAATCCAACCTTCATTGTGGAGATGGAACCTGATTGGTTGATTGTTACTTGTTATTTTCAGGCTGAGACACCTGATTGGTTGGTTGGTTGTTACTTGTTATTTTCAGGATGAGGCACCTGATTGGTTGATTGTTACTTGTTATTTTAGAATGAAGTACCTGATTGGTTGATTGTTACTTGTTTTTTTTTTTTCTGGATGAGACACCTGATTAGTTGGCTGTTACTTGTTATGGTTTGGATAAGACACCTGATTGGTTGATTGTCACTTGTTATTTTCAGGATGAGACACCTGATTAGTTGATTGTCATTTGTTATTTCCAGGATGAGACTTTAGTTCACTGCAGTCTAACAGAGTTGGAAGATGCTGCCTTTTCCTTTCCTGTCTTGTTCCAGGAAGTCTCATACAGAGTAAGTTTGAGAGGGGGGTTTTGCACTCTTTGACCTTCCAGGTGATGTTGTTATAGTCTTCTGTAACGAGGCATTAAAACCAGCCCATGGACCTTTAAAGCCAAGGAATGAAGAAGATTACAGGAAAGATTTGCTTGCTGGCTGTGTGTGCTTCAACTGTTTCCGCACTTGTTTGTTTGGGCCCACTCATATTTCAGGGAACTTAAAAGGACAGTGGAATCCATCTAAAGGACTGTTTTTCAGATATAGGCAGTCGGTTTTAAGCTGACAAAGGAAGTAGTCGCTAACTACTGTGCCGCCGTAACTCTGTAGATTTTATATGTTTGCTGACAGTGTTTGTTATATTTGGAATCTGTCTCTGAAGGTATACGTTCGAACCCATCCAAGCCTTAGAAAACTAAAAAAGAACAGCAAAGGTCATACCAACAAACAAACAAACAAACACACACAAAAACTAGTTTGTAGATATAGATAATGGGTCTGTCAATTTTCTCCCTCTTCTTCTTCTTCTACTGCGTCTAGTTCACCGACTGTAAACTTCGGTGGAAAATTCTGGTTGCTTATCTACCTCTGGACTTTAAGACTCGTTCCAGACCCTGAGTGTTGCGTGCACATCCGTTTTACAGATCTGACTTATTTGTATGTAGTCTATTGGTTCTTTGCCTCTGGCAGATGCACTCCAACTTCGAAGGAAACATTCCTAATTAGTCGACTCTTACAACATGTGGGGGGTGGGGGGGTGGGGGTGGATCTGTGGTCGTTCCCCCCCCCCCCCCCCCCCCTAAAATGGGTGTCCTAGAACCTACACAGGGAGATTTTATTGTACTTACAGCAAAGGTTTTGTCACTGACACAGTGTTTATCTTCTGTCTGTTTCTGAAGGTGTTTGTTCGGACCCGCCCTTACTTCAGGGAGTTCCTGGAGGCCGTGTCCCAGCACTTTGAGGTCATCCTGTTCACGGCGTCCAAGAAAGTCTATGCCGACAAGTTGATGAACCTACTTGACCCGGAGAAGAAGCTCATCAAGTATGTTGACTGTTTCATTTGGGTGTTTTTTTTTTTTTTAAATGATGGCTGGGATCTTGTTTTAAAATTTATATAAAGGAAAATTATAAGATTGTTCTTTAATTAGGATAATTTATCAGTTAGTCAAATTTTCTTTTTTCTTAGAGTCCATGCCGTGTCGCGTTAGTAGTTATGTCTAGCCACAACCTTCTGTCTCGTGTACTTTCAACCAACTCTGACACAAATAATCTTCCATAGTCCATGCCGTGTGGCGTTGGTAGTCATGTCTATCCTGTCTCGTGTACTTTCAATCAACTCTGACACAGATGATCCTCCATGTCATGATGTCAGACTGTCCAGCATCTGTTCTCTCGGTCTCCCTCTGCCTCTCCTCTCCTCCAACTTTCCTACTGTCACAATGTAATCCAGTTTTCTCCTCATCACATGACCAAAGAATGTAGATTGTCTCTTTCTAATGTGGGCAATCATTAAGGCTGATCTAGTAGTCTGTGCTTTGATCTGTAGTCTGTTAACCTGTGAGTCGGTTTTTTTCAAGACGTCTTTACTAGTTAATTAGTAATGTTTTTTATTTTTTTTTTTTATTTTCCCTTTCTTATATATTGTAACACAGGCAGAACATGTTGAGATAGGGGGAGATGGGTATATTCCGTGCAGAGAGGCAAGCATTGCTTTAGAGGTCCCGAGTGGTTAGTGTCCTTTGGATAATTTTCCCAAGCCATGCAGGTGTGTTGGCAAATGATCAGGCAAATAGACTATCTGGTTGTAAACCACTTGAGGTTGAACTGGTGCATGACACAATAGATATTGTACGGGCCCTTTGGGGTTAAGTGAAGAGGTGCAGATGGATTGTCGTGGTGTGAGGTGGATGGCGCTGAGAGGAGTGAAGAGGTGCAGATGGATTGTCGTGGTGTGAGGTGAATGGCGCTGAGAGGAGTGACCAGGAGGATCTGGCAGGCACTCGAGAAAGGAGAGTGGGATGTGCAGTCAGACCGTTACTGGTACAATAGGAAATTGCTGCTGAAGATGGGGATGGAGCGCTTATGAGAATGTCCTGAGTACTGTGGTGCCAATTGTTACTTAGAAATCATGTTTTTGGTTGTTTTTGCTGATTGCCCACTCTCTTCTCCCCTCCCCGTACATGTAAACACGTTTCATCAAATGCTGAATTACGAATCGACATCACAGCACTCTGGACGTTACAATGTATGTGAACATGTGTAGTGGAGGTATATTTATGGTATTGTGACCTTGATTGTCCCCAGACATCGATTGTTTCGTGAGCATTGTGTCTGTGTCAACGGCTACTACATCAAAGACTTGTCCATCTTGGGCAGAGACTTGGCAAAAACAGTCATCGTAGACAACTCCCCGCAGGCATTTGGTTACCAGGTACACACATTTTGGCTTACGGCTCTCTTCTATTTCAGTAACGGTGGCACAGTATGTGAGAGCTGCTGTCTTGTAGCAGCTAGACGTTTGCCTGCCGAACGGAAGGTGGTAGGTTCAGGTCCTGGCGGAGCTGAACTTTTCAAAAGTGACCATGAGTGGGTATCATGTGCAGTCTTGGGAAGTAAAGGCGGCTGGTAGGGTGCTGACCACATCACCCACCTAATGCAGATAGGTCTATAAAATATAGGTCTAGCCCTATATACCTGAAGGTGTACAACAGGATCCTTTACTTTTTACAAACAATATACTGCACAGTTTAACACTTTGCTGACCAACTTTGACAATCTGCTCATTTCCAGTCATATTCTTTCGTGACCAACTTTGCAGATCTGTGAATTCATGACATGAAGACTGCACACAGATGTCACTATCAAGAGTTTTGTGCTTCATCCGGGTATTTTTATTATTCCAAGATGGCTGCACCTACGACCGATCTCATTATGTGTCGATACAAGCGTTGTTTTCGGTGAAATTTTGATAATTTTTGTTACCAGCACATATTCAGCTTTTTTTGTCAAATAGGATGTTGAAAACCAGACCAGAAGTATTGATGATTCAGAATCTGCCAGCGAATGTAGCGCTGAAAATGATCATTCTTGGATAAGTAGAGATTCACCTGTGAATGTTATTGTCATATCGCAACTGAAAGTAGCGACAACAGTGATAGACTTGATGACGGGCGTCATGTAAGTTCATCTGAAGAAAGCAGTGGGCTGGCACAAGAGACCAAAACATTTCTACAGCTGAAAATGCTGTTTGTTAGTGGAGAAAGGTTGCTCAAAATGAACTTGTTAAGCTTGACAATCTTCCTCCATGTGAAGAACAACTAGGTGCCATGTCGGAACATCTGGGTGTGTGCAGATTGATTTTTTTTGAAGAAAATGCAATTAAAACTGAAAAAAGCAGATTATCCTGTTTTATGTGACAAAAGATAAAGGCATGTTGACCATTACCTGGCGTGACACTTTGAGAGTTCACCTGGTATCTATTGTTTATTCCCGTGATGTTATGGACTAGACAATTAGGAAAAGTGAAATTCTTGATGGCAGAATAATAGAAGGTGTATTACTGTTGTAATATGCACTTGATAAAAATAAAGCTTTCCTCGGGGGGGAGGGGGGGGGGGGATCCTACTACCCTTTAATGCAAAAAGTGACTGATTAGGGTATTTTGACCTAACGCCCAATTAAGGGAGACCGCGGCAGCAGTAGAAAATGGTCAAATGCACAGAACAAAATATTGCGTCATTAAATAAATTCACAACAGAAAAATGTGTCGAATTTCTGTTGTTATTGATCCAGCAATGCATGAGCTTTCGCCCTTTGGCCCAGAAGAACAAGCTGTTCTTTTCCTCCGTACAAGATGTTCTGGTCTCGGAGGGAGTAGCATTCTTCTAGTTTTGCTGAGTTTTGGACACTCAAAGAGATGATGTTCAATAGTTTCATAGGGGTAGTTACATAGCTGGCACTCTAGGGAGTGTTGTTGCTATATTCTGTGTCAAATTTCTGAAAAATGGTTGTTGACCTTGTTCCTGTGAATGTCATATGTTTTCAACCTTTTATTCTCTCTCTCTCTCTCTCTCTCTCTCTCTCTCTCTCTCTCTCTCTCTCTCTCTCTCTCGCTCGCTCTCTCTCTCTCTCTCTTTCTCTCTCTCTCACCCCACTCCCTCTCTCTCACACACACCCTCTCTCTCTTAACACACACACTCCCCCTCCTCTCTCTCAACACACACACACCCCCCTACTCCCTCTCTCTCACGCACACACCCTCTCTCTCTCTCCTTCCAATAATGTGGTTAGGAGGAGGATATAAAAGTCAAATATTAGGCACCATTAATGAGAACTTGGAGACAAAAGTCCACATCAGTCAAAGTGTCAAATAGCATAAAAGAAAGGATCATCAACAACTGATAATTTAGTGTCCAGATATCAGTTTGATAGTTGACACTGTTTTGTTTTGATGATGTCTGCTATTCTTTTTTTTTTTTTTTTTTTTTGATCTAGTAGTCTGTGCTATGATCTGTAGTCTGTTAACCTGTGATTTTACCTCTACTCCACAGCTAGATAATGGTATTCCCATAGAGAGTTGGTTTGTTGACCGAGAAGATAAGGAGCTTCTCAAAATCCTGCCCTTTCTTGAGGAACTTCGGAGTAAGGTAAGTCTACATTCAGCATTGCTATTTTTGCACGTTTATTGTTAGCCACAGCAAGCCACACTAAAACGTTACAACGAGTATAGAGCAAGTGGAAGACCTTGGAAAATATAGAGTTATGGCATTAAGCCTTACAGAAATTAACATGTCTTAATAGTGCTCTTGATAGAGCTCATCAACGAACGTTACATCTCCCCATGACATTTCGAAGAAGAAGAATTGTTAGCTTCAAGTTTTCTTTCATGATGTCTGTTATTTTTATGCTAACTGACGTATGAACTGAGTAATGTATATAAGGAGTGAGGCCAGAAGGGTAGAATGTAAGGCAGCCTGTGTTGCTCATTCTTAACCCTTTGAAAATATAGTTTTTTTGTTTGCTCATTTGTTTTAATATATTGTACTAAAAATCTAGCTGCGAGCCGCTGTTTGTGACCAGGCGCTTGCCTGCTGGCCCAGTTGTCTTGGGTTCAGATCTACATCTTGTCAATTTTCCCACACACACACAACAAAAATGCTTGGATCCTGCGGAACATCATGGCACAAGGGTTGTAACCCATTAGGGTTCGTTCTACTTCTAACTCAAGTCTGAGTCCGAAGAATCTCAGAGTAGTTCTCGAACTCTGTAGCACCGGCGAGGATCCTGAAATATTTTAGGTCGATTTTTAATTCCAAATTTTGCCCAGGCAGCACCATTAGGGTGGTAAAAGAGGAAGTGAAGAAGAAGAAAAGCACCATTAAGGGTACTCTCTTCGATTTCCATCTGACAAGGGATTTTTTTTTGGCATGCGCAGCAATACAAACGGGCGTGCGATCATTCTACCCAGAGACCAGGGGAAGTTACTAGAAGTCCACGTGAAAAAATCCCAGCCTTTACCGGGGCCTGAACTCATGACTTCCACGCCTCGAGACCACAAACCCTTTTTTGCGTGATCTGCACCTTTCAACCCAACATATCCGATTTTAGCAGACGTCTAATTAATCTTGGGTTGTGACGTGTTTTCAAGGGCAGAGGGTCTGCCCTAATTTTATTTTTGGTGTGATTTGTTTTGTTGTGTGGGCTGCAGTATCTTCACCATTTTGGTGTGATTTGTTTTGTTGTGTGGTGGGCTGCAGTATCTTCATCATTCAGCCCAGCATATCTGGTTTCAGCAAACACCCTTTATGACATGTTTGTTAAGGGGCCTCCTTCTTCTCTTCTGCGGGGCTGTAAACTCCAGCGAAAAGCTCTGGCTATTCATCCACTTCTGGACTCTAGTTCTGTTCCAGAAACTGTGTTGCATGCACATCCGTTTTACAGGTTGGACTCATTTGCCTGCGGACTGTTGGTTCCTTACCTCTCAGGCAGATGTACTCTGACTTTGAAGGAAACTCCTAATTAGTCGACTCTTAAGAGATGCTTTTGGGCAGGTCTGTTGTTGTTTTCTCCCACAGTAGGACTATGGCGCTTACTCAGGGATTATATCTTTTTGAAGCTTCTTACGATTGGTATAGACTTTATATGTATCATATTTGTTGTTGTTGTTGTTGTGTGTGTGCATGCGTGTGTGTGTGTGGGGGGTTGCTCCTGAAAACAAGAAGTTTGCCAAACAAGCAACATTTTGCACAAAATTTTCTGTAAACAAAATGCCTTTTGTATTTTTAAATAAAATACTACAACATATGTGCACACCGCAACATGGTAATTAAACGTCACAGAGGCATAAAATTTTAAAAAAAACTCAGTTGGATATATAGCAGTTGCCATATCATATGTTGCTTAGGGGGCCAGCGTTTGGGGAGGTGGGTTGACCTAATACCTTTCAGCTGCAGTCATCATAAAAGGTGACCCATTAAGGATTTAGTGAGATTGGATGTTTTGAACTGAAATGCACAGATAACACCGCCCAGCTGTTAACCACAACACAATGTGCCAGCTGCTGTTTTAAGGAGAAAAGGAGACGGTTGTGAATTTACCTCCATCTTTTCATTTCAGAACATTGATGTACGGCCCCAGATTAGAGATCGCTACCGGCTACATACACTTTTACCCCCTTAAAGATGGCAGCTTGGACATTTGTATCATTACCTGCCGCAGGTCCTTTGTTGCTAGCCATACAGGCTTGAGGGCTTGTAGCGGGAGAGGCAGAGGCACGACATAGTTACTGTGAGCTGCAACATCTGACCATCTGTAAATTTGTGTGTATATTTTTCATGTTAACTTTTGTGCTCCAGAGTTGAGAGCTTGTACAGAGTTGACTGTTCACAGAGTCTCATTGGTATGTTGTTATGTGATTTGTACAGAAGTGTTGTAACTTAGCAAGGTGGGGATTGGTAGGGTTTAAACCCTATCACCCTAGTAACACTAAAAAAAAAAATTTGGGTCATGACCCCATTTGAATTCATCTATAGGCAAGCAAGAAATATGACATTTATAGGGAAATGGGCCTAACTGGATGTGACGGTTTTGCAGTTTCTCAAGGCAAAAGAGTTAACTCTTTGAGTTAAAAAAATGTATCATACGTTCATAGGTTCCTAACTAGAAGCCCAATGAACGCAAGATGTGCTGATTTTACGTCTCTTTTGACTACCCATTGGGCCTCTGATGCTAAACCCCCAAGGACTCAAAGCGTTAAAACAGGGGGAAGTTTATGCCAGTTTTGCATTTGGGATTTGATAGCAGTCATATTTTTATAGTCAAAGCAATGATTCCCTGTTTTAAATTAAAACGAAGACAAAAACGGTAGACTGCACTGGCATATTTTCCTGTATCAGGTCAGGTGCATACTACAGTAACAGTTAAATAAGATGAACCAGATACACAAATCCTTCATAACTGAAACACAAAATCAACTACACGTAACTGCCTGTTTAAGCAGAGCAGCTTAATGTTCACGACTATCTTTTTTTTTCTTCTGTACAATCGTAGACTGAAATGATTAATTGTGGCCGCTGTGTGGGGGGTGAAAAACTGCCATTGGTTTATATGTACTCCCCTAGTAGGTTCCGGGGTCCCATTGTTAGGGAAACAAGGATAGACCCACAGACTCCCCAACAAACATGTTGTAGGAGTCGACTAATTAAAGTTGAATTGCATCCGCCCGAGCGGCAAGAAACAACGAACTGTACACAAATTAGCCAGTCAAACGGATGTAGACACCCTGGCACAAAGCCCAAATGGACAAACAACCAGGAATTTCCGCTGGAGCTCACAGCTGGTGAAGAAGAAGGTTGTCATGTGCATAATTTGAAATGCGTTGTTTTGTTTACAATGTTACCACAGGTCAGTAGGTGGCGCACAAGGTTTGAGGTTAATTTCTTTTTTAGTGGCCGTCTCTAGTTATGTCTGTTGAATTATAATTGTTTTTAATTCTCGTAAATGAATTTTCATAAATGAGAATACAACGGCAATAATTCAACAACTTCAACAGTGGCACTTCGAAGCAGCCATAATTAATCATACAGTCCCGATTTGGGTAAACAAAAAGACATGGTCAGGAATGTTTGCTTGCCCTGGTAAAATGGGCAGCTACTTTTGAGAGTGGTTGAATGTGTTTTAGTTGTGAAAGATTTATTTATTTGGTTCATCTTATTTCATTGTGTCTACAGTATACGCCTAAAGAGATAGCGTAATATACCAAATAATAAATTGTGCAGTCTGTTATTTGTCTTCTTTATTCAAATACTTCTATAGACTGGTATGCAGCCACTAGGTTGGTGTGAACTTATAATGTCTGACATTAAGAAAGGGCTGATCTAACAGGTGTGTCATCATTTTTAAACTTGATTATATTTTTGTCATGTAAAATTGTTGGAGTTATTTGTAATCTGTTGAAATGGCACGAAGTCAAGTTTGAACAGAGGGCAGTCAGTTTGAGTAAATATGAGACGAGAGAGAGAGAGAGAGTGTGTGTGCGTGCATGTCCATTTGAATTTATAATGAAATGCAAATTGACTTTATTTTTATTTTGGGGAGGAGCGGGTAAAGAGAGAGGTGCGGCCCTGTGGCTTGGAAGTTAGTGAATTAGTTTCACAATGTAACCCTCACTGTTTACTGGGGTTCATTTGAGCAGGCTATAGTCCTTAGACAAGTTTCATCCATGGTGACTGTCTGTCTGCTTGACAGTTTTGTGAGGGCGTCAGTTTAGTGGGCAACTCTTTGCCATTATCAACTGGCTGGCCTTGTCGTGTGCACAGCTTTTACACTACACTTGATCATTTCTGCCTTGATTTTAAAAGGGAGTTGCTGTGGTGAAGCGGATAGACGCTTGTGTGCGGTTTGGAAGGTCATGGGTTCGCTGCCTGGCGAAAAAAAAAAATAACCTTGACTCCCAGGTTGACCCAGTCTTGAGTGGGTTTCGGGTGCAGTCCTGGGAAGTAAAGGCAACCGGCTTGATGCTGACCGCATCACCCATCTTGTGCCGGTTGGTCTGTAAAAATATAGGTCTAGCCCTATATGCCTAAAGGGGACCTTTACTTACTGATTTTAAGAAACTGTCTGATATTCTTAGTTGTTCATCTTATTAATATATGTATTTATGCAACAGTCTACAAAATATGGATTTTTATAGCTCTTAAATTTGAACATTTTAGTAATGCCTGTTTGTTTTTTAACCTAGAGGTTTAAGATTTTAGTAACACATGCTTTCATAAGTCTTGAGCTGAAGATTTTTAGTAACACACGACTTTAAGTATCACAAAGGTATCTTTTAGCCCCCAAAAAATTTCCTGATTTTAATTACCGCCCTGCTGGATCATTCCAACGCCTTCTCCCAGATTGCACCCATGCCCCTTCCCCCTTTTTTTTTTCCTTTTCAAGTTGCACCTAAGGCTGCTGCTGCCCCCCCTGGATTATTTTGGCACCCAGTTTGGGGGAACACAGTGAATGAGACCTTAGCATAACTTTAGATGTCACATTGCCCCGATGTCCAGAGGTGGAGAATTTTAGTGACTGTATCTAGTATATTGAGTTAGTTGCTACTCCAGAGGAAAGACAAGACAGACATATCATCGAACTGCTTCTGGTATCGTCGAAATTGGAGCTCTAAGCTTGCTGCTTAAGATAGGCACAGAACGCTTATGGGAATTTCCTGAGTTTTCTGGTGTTGGTTTTTATCTCCGCATGTTGGTAGTTTTTTTTTGGCATCGTACAATAAATGTAATGAGTTGTGTCCTGCATTTATGTTGTGTAGGATTTCCCTTGCCTTCTGGTAGCCAGTGTTGCAGCAAATACTGAATTATAATGTGCCATACATTTGTTGTATTTTAAAAACTTGAGTATCCTTGTGTGTGTGTCCTTCTCCCCTTGTGGGGGGGGGGGGGGGGGGGGGGGGGGTTGTTGATAGACCCACTGCTTCCCTAATAAGCATGCCATATAAGGCTACTAATTATGGATGTTTCCTTTAAAGTTGGAGTGCCTTTGATTTAGATTATGCCTACAAATAAGCAGAGGTTTGAGGTTTTGAACAACGGACCAACATCATGGCACACAGGCAGTAGTAACCCTTAAGTGCTCCGCAAATTTTATGGGGGAGATGGGGGGGGGGGGGGGGGGGTTGGCTTAAGTGCCCGCCTCAAACATATACATAAGCTTTCTTTTCAAGAGTTACTTTATACCAGGGCTTTACTCAGGGGGCCCAAATGTTAGGAATAGGGATCGTCGCGGGTCAGAGGCTTGAGACCCAGCATAGCAAGATCATTAATACAATGCAACTGACAGTGATCCGGGAGCCACTTGCTACTCCTATGCGGGCCACCAGTTGGATAGCCCTGGTTTATACAATTTGTATTATTTCAGATCTTTTTATTTGCAATTCAGTACATAACTATAATAATGAATATTATTATTGCACATTTAAATAAGGTTCTCCCCTCCCTCCCCCCATGTTTTCTTTGCCTTTGCTTCCCTGATGTGTAGCAAGGTCCTAAAGAGGTAATTGAGTGAAATTGAGAGTGAATTGAAATTGAGAGTGAAATTGAGCTGCATATAAAATAGCCTCTACAGTTTCATCATCTCATCTGCTACCAGAAAGTCTCTTTTTATCATTTATTTCTTTTTCCCTTGTTTGGATGCAACTCAGAACACTTGTGATTTGTTCCTCTCACATTCGCAAACTGAACAGATTTGTTCACTCGTGGAAGGTCTTTGTGGTGAAGTAGTCAAGCCATTTGCCTTACGCTTTGAGGGCTGTAGGTTTGTGTAACGGGTGCATCATCTGGTTCACGAGTGCAGTGTTTACTTGGGGAGGACACTGGGGCTACGGAGTTGTGCTTGGTGTGGTGGCAGCTAACTGCTCTGCAGAGAGACTGACCCATATGGGATAAAATGCGGTGCAATCTTTATCTTCTTCGCATTCACCGGCTGTAAACTCTGGCGGAAAGTTCTGGTTGTTCATCCACTTTGGGGTCCTGTTCCAGAACCTGAGTGTTGCGTGTGCATCCGTTTTACAGATCTGACTTATTCGAATGCAGACTGCTTGTTCTTTGCCTTTCAGGTAGATGCACTCCGAATTCAAAGGAAGCTCCCAATTAGTCGACTCTTACGACATGCTTATGGGTTGGCAGTGTCTATTCTTGTTTTCCCTAACCCACACGGGGATAATTTGTTCAATCAGATATTATATAGGGCAAGCTCATTTTAATCCCAATCCTCTGTGGATTATTGATCCACCCCACCATGGGGATGCAGTTTTTAAATCCTCACCCGGGCTGTCGGCAGGGGGTCCTAAATTAAACCTATGGGTTATTGTGGCATTTTGTGTCACCGGATGTTTATCCCTCGTGAGGTCCTGGTGGGGTTGAACGTCAGTCAGTCAGTCTGTGAATTTGAACTGAAACATTTGAGTTTCTGCGTGGCTGAGTGTGTGGGAGATAACAGTGTATGATGTATGAAAATAAGCCTGTATATCATTTTGAGTTGTTGAAAACCGGTTTGCATTTTTGTTTTAATCTTTGGCTTATGTGTAATATTGATGATGCTGTTTGTATTGATGCATATTAAGAAACACTTGTACAATTATTTGCTTTGATTTTTCACCCGCTCTTTGACAAGCAATTTTATTGGGCTTTATTTGAATGCTCATCTTTTATAACATTGATTATTTTCTCACACATATGCTGTTTCTGTGTGTGTGTATGTATTTGAATGTGTGTTTCTCTCTTGTCTGTCTTTCTGTGTGTGTGGTATGTGAGACTATAAATATATCTTTCTCTGCATGAGTGTGTCTGTCTCTGTATGTCTGTATGTGTGTGCCTATCTCTGTGTGAGTGTTTCTGTCTCTGCATGTGTGTGTCTGTCTCTGTATGAGTGTGTCTGTCTCTGTATGAGTGTGTGCCTGTCTCTGTATGAGTGCGCCTTTCTCTATGTGTGTGCCTGTCTCTGCGTGAGTGTTTCTGTCTCCGTGTGAGTGTTTCTGTCTCTGTATGTGTGTGTCTGTCTCTGTATGAATGAGTGTGCCTGTCTCGGTATGTGTGTGTGCCTGTCTCAGTATGTGTGTGTGCCTGTCTCTGTATGAGTGTGCCTGTCTCCGTATGTGTGTGTCTGTCTCTGTATGTGTGTGTGTGTGTCTCTCTGTATGTGTGTGTGTCTCTCTGTATGTGTGTGTGTCTCTCTGTATGTGTGTGTCTCTCTGTATGTGTGTGCCTGTCTCTGCATGAGTGTGTCTGTCTCTGCATGAGTGTGTCTGTCTCTGTATGTGTGTGCCTGTCTCTGTATGTGTGTGTCTGTCTCTGTATGTGTGTGTCTGTCTCTCTGTGTGTATGTCTGTCTCTGCATGAGTGTGTCTGTCTCTGTATGAGTGTGTCTGTCTCTGCATGTGTGTGCCTGTCTCTCTGTGTGTGTGTGTGTGTGTGTGTTTATCTCTCTGTATGTGTGTGTGTGTCTCTGAATTAGTGTGTCTGTCTCTGCATGAGTGTGTCTGTCTGTGTGTGTGTGTGTCTCTGAATTAGTGTGTCTGTCTCTGCATGAGTGTGTCTGACTCTGCATGAGTGTGTCTGTCTCTGCGTGAGTGTCTGTCTCTGCGTGAGTGTTGTTGTTTGTGTCTGCATGTTTGTGTCTTGTTTCTCTGGGAATGTGTGGTGTGTCTGTCTCTGAATGAGTGTGTTTGTCTCTGTGAATGTGTGTCTTCTCTGCTGAGTGTGTCTGTCTCTGCATGTGTGTCTACTCTGTGAGTCTCTCTGTGTGTGTTGTTGTTTGTGTGTGTCTGTCTGTCATCATGTGTGTCTGTCTCTGCATGAGAGTGCCTGTCTCTGTATGTGTGTCTGTCTCTGCATGTGTGTGTCTGTCTCTGTATGAGTGTGTCTGTCTCTGTGTCTTGTCTCTGTATGTGTGTGTCTGTCTCTGAATGAGTGTGCCTGTCTCTGCATGAGTGTGCCTGTCTCTGTATGTGTGACTGTCTCTGCTTGTGTATGTCTGTCTCTGCATGTGTGTGTCTGTCTCTGTATGAGTGTGTCTGTCTCTGTATGAGTGTGTCTGTCTCTGTATAAGTTTTCCTGTCTCTGTATGTGTGTGTCTGTCTCTGTATGTGTCTGTCTCTCTGTATGTATGTGTGTCTCTGTGTGTGTTTTTTTCTCTCTGTATGTGTGTGTGTGTCTCTGCATGAGTGTGTCTGTCTCTGCATAAGTGTACCTGTCTCTGCATGAGTGTGTCTGTCTCTGTAATGAGCATGTACTGTCTCTGTATATCAGTTTTCTGCATGTGTGTGTGTGTCTGTCTCTGTATGTAGTGTACCGTGTGTGTCTGTATGTGTGTGTCTCTGCATGAGTGTGTCTGTCTGCATGTGTGCATGTGTCTGTCTCTCTCTGTGTGTGTGTCTGTCTCTGCATGAGTGTACCTGTCTCTGCATGTGTGTGTCTGTGTGTGTGTCTGTCTCTCTCTGTGTGTGTGTCTGTCTGTGTGTGTGTGTGTGTCTGTCTCTGTGTGAGTGTGTCTGTCTCTCTGTGTGTGTGCCTGTCTCTGCATGAGTGGGCCTGTCTCTGTGTGAGTGTGTCTGTCTCTGCGTGAGTGTGCCTGTCTCTGCATGTGTGTGTCTGTCTCTGTATGAGTGTGCCTGTCTCTGTATATGTGTGTCTTATATCAGTGTGCCATCAGTCTCTGTATGGGCGGCTGTCTATCTGTCTCTCTGTGTGTGTTTGTGATTGTATGTGACTGTGTAAGTGTGTCTGTCTCTCTCTCTCTTGCTTGCTCCTTGTCCCTGCGTGTATATCTTGATGCACGTGTCTCTCTCACTTTTTCCTTCCCTGTTGTCTTTTTTGTTTGTACAGTAACATAATTTTATTTCACATCTTTAGCCTTGTGTATCTAGCCTTATTGGCATCTTTCAGTGTACCTTATAATGAAAAACCGTTCTCATTGTATGTGTGTGTATTATGTACATAGTACCCCACTCCCGGCCTTTATTTAATATGTAAAGATTTGTAGTAATTGCTATTTATTTTTCCCTTTTATTGTCACCGTTGTGTTCTGTTTTATAATGTTAGTTCTTGTAATAAAAAATATATACCACCTACTGATGAATTGATTAGCGTTTAGCAAGGACTCATTGTACGGTGACAGTGATGCCGTAAGATGTTTTATGGCGTATATTGTTTTTCAGTACGTGTCCTATGTTTAGGGTATGCTTAGATATACAAGCTCAGTCATAAATATGGTACACCTTTACTTGAAATTAATTGTTGTCTGGATTGGTGTGGTGTAGCAGCTAGATGCTCCCCTGGGAACCCGAAGTTCATGGGATCAGATGTGTGGCGTCACTCTTTCCAGATCATGACTAAATCGACTCTGTCATGCATCAGTTTTCACCACAGAGGGATACAAAAACCAGTCAGTTTGTCTTCTCGTTTGTATCCCAACACAATGGCATGTCATGCGATAGGAAAGGATAGAGTGACTTAGCGTGAGTTGGTGAGAGCCTATGCTCCATTGGGGGTTAGAAAGGCAGAAAAAAGAAGAAACCTCGAAACACTAGGGTTTGGTTTCCATAGCGATGGTTTTTAAAAAAAATACCGTTCTTGTTTGCATATGGTATGAAAGAGACAATGTGGAATAGATTGGGGCGTTTTTGCTACGTAACAATTTCCCTAGAGTAGTGAATACGCTGTCGCCAACCTTGACGACTGAGGAGGGCATACCATTTTTCTTGTAGAACAGAAATGGTTACACTAATAATTCAACTACATATTAATAACACATTGAGAACATCACACATAATCTGATAATTTCATAATATGGCAGATAAATATGATGTTGAATTTGATAAACACTGATCCTTGTAAACTTACCTCATCAGTTCAACTGTCTCAGGAGTACTTTTGTGAAACAGACTTTTTGTTCACCCGTGGCTTCATGCTGATACGTAACAATGCTGCTTTCGCTAGCTAAACAAAATGGTGGGTTACTTGTGGACTGCCCTGCACAGCATTACACTGTTCAGATGAGATGCTTTTCCTGTGTAGGTTCCGAGGCCCTATTGTGGGGGGGGGGGGGGGGCAAGAATAGGGCCACTGTCTCCTTAACAAACATGTCGTAAGAGTCGACTGATGTGGTGGCATCCTTCCAAGTCATAGTGTGTCCGCCTGAGAGGCAAGGAACCAAGAGCCTGCATATAGATAAGCCATATCTGTAAAACTGATGTGCATGAACAAGCAGAACTGTCGATACTTCGTGGATGGCATTATGTTCTGGCCATAACAGAATCAGTCTATTTAACTGTTGTACTGCATAGATGATCAAGATACATATAGTGAATTAGTTTGGTAGTAAAACAGTTCAACTGTAGAAACCCCTCAGACACTGGACATCCGTGTGTGATGTGTGTGCACGGGCACGGATAGGTCATGTGTTGCTTTTATTGTTGTTCATTTTTGACACCGACTCCTAACCCATTGCACCTTTCCTCTATAATCAAATCTTGTTTATTTGCATAACTGTCAGTTACATGTTCAATTGCTGTTTCTATTTAATCAGAAGAGATTCCTGTTTGTAATGTTAACCTTTTGTTTCCTCTCGTGCAGCTTGACAGCATATTTATTCCCCAGCAAAAGTAAAGGACCATTTTCACATCAGTGGCCTGTAGTATATGTAGGTTTATGATTAGGGTGACCCGTTTTCACCTGGCTGGACAGTCCCCATTTGCGTGTGTCCCATCAGCAAGAAACGTCAGTTGTCGTGTTTTTATCCAAATCTAAGAGTAAACTTGAGAGTAGAATATGCATTATTGTTAAATACACATGCACAAACTAAAAGGGTCAGTAGATAAATCTATACACTACACAAGTGAAACCAAAAAACATGAGGTGTGCAGTCCAGCTAGGGAGAAAAGGGTTTTCAGATTAATAAATTAGTAAGGCTGATAAAATCTCATGTTCTTAAAATGTATTAGTTCTTAAATGATGGGGGGGGGGGGGGGGGGGGGGGCTCGCTTGAGATGTTACATTTTCATCATGCAATATAAGTAGAATGTTTTCAGCTGGAGATATTGTGGTCACTCGAGGTATGATGCCTGACTTATATCTGTTGTAGACCAATCGGGGCTGGGTAGATGATGCCGTCATTGTCATGCCTTTATTGTCTGATGACACTTCCTGGTATCCAGTTTAATAGGGAAAAGTGGATTTGAACTCTATACCTTGGGGCCAGCAGGCGAGGTTTAGCCCACTACCTCTGCTCTGTTTATAGACATTCATGGAATTTTTTCTAAGTCGATATTTCTGTAAAAGATATCTGGTAAAATGTTCAGGTAAACATTAATAGAGAAGCAGTAAGCGGACATTTGCCTACCAATCACAAGATCTTGGGTCCAAATCCCAATTTAGGGTTTTTATAAAATGACCTCCGCCATAACCTATACAGGGTACCAGGCAGTGTCCTGGGAAGTAAAGGCAGTCAGCGAGATGTTGACCACATCACCCATTAATTATTCAGTTATAAATCTGGCACCACATTTTCATGTGACTTTGTCACACACAAAAGAGGTGCTTAAAACATTAATACACATACAGTCGAGTCCACTTAAGTTGAACTCGAATAAGTCAAAGTCAAATTTAGGTTTAGTCCAATTTTCAATTAGCAATTTTCTCTATTGTCTGTGCTGTCTGGAAAAGTAGAAGTCCTGATAAGTGTAAGTTTTTTTGTTAGGTCCCTGCGACTTCTACCTATCCAGACTCAACTGTATAGCATTTAGTAGTACTAGTATATTTTACTTGATGAGTTATTTCTGTAATGTTGGTGAACATATTGTTTCAGTAATGCTAGGCTAAACATGAGCAAATGTAATGTTTAGGTAACATAATTTTGTGAAATGTTTTTGGTAAAATCAGTAAACATTAAATATTTATGGTAAAAACAGTAGACTGAATGTTTTCACTTAAATGTGAGCATATGTTTAGGTGACATAATTTTGGTAAAATCAGTATA
>CAJHNH020000411.1:0-28582 GCA_905116865.2 Candidula unifasciata | reverse complement strand
ATTTATTTTTTGTTATGAATATTTGCGAGGTGAGGTCTTTATTGTAAACTTATTAATGCTAAATTGCTTACACGTGGCATAAATTTTTTGTGTAATCGGTTCTGTGAATGTTGAACTTTACAAAATGAACAATTTGTCATGAACTCAACAAAACAACCAAAAAACAAAATGCTGTATCCTGACCCCTTAAATCTTCTTCTTCTTTCGTTCGCTTGAAATAGATTATATCTGCAATGTTGTCTCTAGTATGAACTTTACTGTCTTTTGTAATTCACTCGGCGACCAGTAAAGTTTGACTTGCACCGATGTTTCTCTTGGCCAAAAGTTTTGCCTTGACATGTTGTATTTGGGACAATCTCGGAGGACATGATCTGTTGTCTCAGGTGGCACTCCACATGTACATGTGGCTGCGAAGTCGATTGTGTGCCCGTTAAATCAAAAACTCAGTTGGTACATGAGTACTTAGTAATACTACAGCACCTAGTAAAGAGGCACACCAAGTCAGACATGGGATACAGAACCTGGCTGAATAAAATCATGGACAGGTCTCAAACAGCACTGGGCTGACCGAGGTGCCATAAACTAATCAGTTAAAAGCAACTGATGACCAAACCACATGTGGTGTTATGAAACTATGTTGATGGCACATGTGTAGTGGGGTGTGAGTTTGATTTCACATTAACCCTTTCATCCTGTGGATACTAAACAACATAGCTTTAAAAACCCCCATGGGGTCACATGGGCACTCCTCTGAATGCTATATTTAATTAAAATTAGCAATCACATCCTAGCCTCCGAAACCACAGCACAGACGCAAACTAAACCATTGCTCTCAATGAGACAGGTCAAGAAGATGATTCAGGAGACGATTGAATCGGCAACACTCAAAAGACTACGAGAACTGCAGGTCAAAAGAGGTGTTACCTAACATAAACACTATACAGGCAGCCAAAGAAGAGTAGTAAATCAACAAAAACAACTGGTGTTATCAGTCGCCACATGATGGGGGATATGCTGAAGATGGGATCTGAGCACTCATTGACTTGTCTGACGTGCAATGAGGATAATTTGTCAATGAACTAATACAGGACCAATGGCATTAACTATTCTTCTCAAGAACAGGTCACAGTTCACTGTATCAACATTTATGGGGGGTCTACAGACAGACGTTACTGAATGTAGCCTTTGAGGAAGGGTGCACATGATATCAAGGACATCCTAGCATTTATGTTCACGGGGCAAAAGTGGCTTTCTGGCTGCTGTAGTGCAATGAACATTCTGTAAAGACATGATGATGACTGGGTGTGACATGGTTAGGTTTCACTGTACTTCTTTTGGTGATCAGGGATCTAGACTGCTTCCAACTTTTGTCTTCTATGGATTTGAGCTGAGTTCTTTCCAGATGCAGGAAATAGTGAAAAATAAATCAAGAATTAACATCACTGCACCATGACAATCCCATATATGCTCTGTCCCCTTCTTTAGTAACCAACAAAGAGCTGACATGCTAATAGTTAAGATACAACCTAATTAAAAATCGACCTGTTTCCCCTTCAATGTTGAATATTTTCCAGAACCCCTACACACCCCGAGATAATAAGTCTTTCACTGTATGAATTCGCTATCTTTTTTTTTTTTACCATCTATTTGAAGCCATAGAGCCTTCACTATATCCGCTTTGTCATAAAGTTGCGCACAGCCCAGAGGTGCAGCAGCATTCAATCTATCAGCCTACTTGTTACCTCACACACCTGAAAAATCCAGGACACCAGTTTCATGAAGCAAGCTCTGTGACTCTGTTGCAATCAACATGTCGGGGAGTGCTGTTCTCAAGCCGTCGGAAAGCTGCTGTTACTGCCTCCACCTTCATTGGATACTGGATGCAGTGATGTTGTACACGAAGCTGTTTTCAAGCAAGGTCTACCTTAGTAATAACCCCCTTGCACTATAAAGCCATCTGTAAATATATTTTGATGTCAGGAAATAGATGTTCAGTAGACATGCTTGAGCTTCGTTCTTGCAGGGAAGACCGACCTGTGCAGAAATGTAAACCATGGACTAGAAGAAAACTGTCACGTGAATGTAGGCCGGGATTAGTGCAATTTGAATATTTCAAACAGATTGCTCTCATCACAGCCTCATATCAGCGACAGGATGCTCTCACGTCTCATATCATCGCAGCCGCATGTCTGACTCTACCGTTTCATCACATCCTCATGTCTGACAGGACTGCTTTCACCACAGCCTCATGTCTCACAAGACTGCTTTCATCACAGCCTCATGTCAGTGTTTGCTACTGTAGTAAAGGGATTCAAGATGCCAGTCTGGTGACTGCCCTCCCTATCTCCCACTGTAGCACAGACCAACCAACACATGGCAAACTGTCCTTTCTTTTGCAATCCTGAGCAGCTAATTGGGTCTTTTCTTGTGATCTGATGTCCCTCTGTTTGACTGCATGGGTAGAAAGAAACCGGCTACTTGTTGAGAGACACATGACAAGCAGGCCGGGACGAGTGCAATTGGTTTTTGTCTAATCCAAGATTGCAAACATCGCAACCTGCCTGGCAGTATCTCCATCTAGTCCAGCCACTACGTACGCATCAGCTACAACAATCCGCAATACGTGAGTCAGTTGGTGCTGAAGTTTTCTGAGGAACATAAAATGGTTACATTAGATATAAGTAGTTTGTCTACCTTACATCTGGAGATTCCCCCCCCCCCCCTCCAATAAAGTCACTACTGTATGTTTTATCTCCTTTTTAGGGCGGAGCAGACAGAGATGTGAGCCCGAGGATTTAGGGCCGCATGGCTAGTGCTGCTGCCACACAATGCGCAGGCTAGGGTGTGTAGTTTTGCCCCCCACAGAAAAACTCCATAACCTTACCGGGGGTCGAACCTGGGTCTCGCGCATTAGCCAAATGTAATGTAACCGCTTGGCCAGCCTCTCCTCTGTCAGAGATGTAGTGAGGAAAAACACATTTGTAAAGTCAGTATCAAATGGCAAACCTGATTGGGAGGAGGAAGAGCAAATAGACGATGTACGAATAAATGGCAGTATTGATACGCTTAAGATTATCATACACTGGCTGATTGCACTACAGCAAAAATATATCAACAGACTCCTTTTCAACCATATTTCCTAAGCAGAATATCTATGATTTGCCCACTGGATGAGCGACGATGTTGATTACTTGAGTTGAGTGTGGGGGTGGGGGGGGGGGGGGGGCTGTCCTATTAACAGTTCTCCAAACGATTTTACGTGATATTTACACTGCCAGCCGGGAGAGAGAACTTCAACAGATATGGACAAGTAGCAAAATCCGCGGAAAGGTAATGACGCCCACACAGTAGCGGTGGTCCCAACTTGCACGGACATGAAAGAGATTATCGAACAATCAGGAAACAGTTCCATACGGCCGGCTAGTGTGTTATGTTTCTGAATGCATACACGATTGAAGGGGAGGACACAGACAGACATAGCGAAAGATGTTTATTCAACGGATCCCCATCATGGCACACGGGTGTAATCCATAAGTGCCCCGTTCTACTTCTAACTCAAATTTGAGTCTGAAGAAGCTCAGCGCAGTGCACGAACTCATTTGCACCGGCGAGGATACTGAAATATTTTGGGTAGATTTTTTAACTCCAAATTTTTTTGCCCGGGCAGGGCCGTTAGTCTACTTTTCCGATTTCCAACTGCTAAGACATTTTTTTAACGTGCGTAATAATACACACGGGCGTCCGATCTTACTACCCAGAAACCAGGGGAAATTACTAGAAGTCCAGATGTGTATGGCAGAGATGAAATAACAGCAACTTGATGTACAGAAATGAATCATGTCTTTAATTAAAACCTTCGCCGTCTGGATTCCGGGACCCTATTTTGGGAGAGGGCTGGGGGAGAGAAGGCACACTGCCACCTATAATAAACATGTAAAGTTGACTAATCAGGGGGTGTTTCCGTTGGAGTGCATCTGCATGAGAAGCGACGAATCAACAGTCTGTTTACAATTGTCAGATCGGTAAAATGGATAGGCCCGCAAAACTCGTTCTGGGACAAGGCCAAGGTCCAGTAGTGCATCGAACAACCAGAATTTTTCGCCGGTGAACGCGAAGAAGAATTCTATGGACACACTGTAAACTGAAGGAAACAAAATGAATACAACGGCATGACATAACTGTATCAGAAATGACTGCCTGTACATGAGATAACCCGGCGGTTGTGAGCTAAACAAGACTTCCACGACACAAACTAATGTAACAGAAACCACTATAGTAGGTAATGCTGCCGTAGCCAACTCCACACCGGGCGCATTTACTTTGCGGGATATTTCGTGGAACCTATTTTAGAGTGGGTCGACACGGCAGCCCAGTTCATTTTTTTTTAAAGTTAGTGACGATGTAGATTCGAAACTCAAGACCTTCCGGCCGTCAGGCAAACACCTAGCCACTGCTGCCACGCGGGAATAACATGTGGTCCCGTGTCGATCTTTCGTCTTCCATTGGAGTTGGCCTTTAGTGACTTTCTTCAGGTGAGTCTTCATGGTGTCGAACTTGTGCTTTTACTTCTCGGCGTTCATCGGTTGCAAACTCGGACAGAAAGTTCTGGGTATTCATTAACCTCCGACTGTCCTTGTTCCACAACCTGAGTGTTGCGTGCACATCCGTTTCACACATCTGGCGTATCTGTATGCACTCCACGTTCCTTGTCTCTCAGGCAGATGTACTCCGACTTCGAAGCATGCCCGCAATAAGTCGACTTCTACGACATTCTACAACTGACATGCTTGGAGATTGGGAGACGTGCTCAGTGCCGCTACTATTCTTGTTTTCACCTCAACTGGGCCCCGCAACCCTTAAAGAGAAAGGGGACTATACTTGAGGACTTCTATAACAATAAAATATGGAATATGAGGGCATCGAACTCCACTCTGGCCCCAGTACTTTAGGATAAGGGCGACAATTAACATCAGTTAACAGGTAAAAACACCGGCGCTGCTACTGGTAATATGAGTTTACGATTAATATCTATCTTTACGAGTGTTATACTGTGCTACAGTCAACGTCCGGGGCTTAGGCGTTGCGAACACGCTTCGTAATGACGGGGAGTTCGGTCCCAGCTGTGGACGGTCTGATTTACGTTGGTTTCAACAGTGGTACCCAAAGCTGACCGTTCAGCGACACTGGCAAACTGCTGAACGTAATAAGTGCCTAGAAAAGCCATACACACAGACAAAATGCCGGCCTTAGTTCTGACACGTCCTCTACAGGATAGCTTACTGCTTTATGAGGGAGACGTGGAAATCCGTGTGACCTAGGAGTAAAGCATGGTAACGCACGTCTATGCCGCCTTCGAGGCCGAGATATCAGAAATAACCGGCTATCCTTCGAATAACGGTCGGTAAAGATGGGGGCCGCAAAATATCCTTTCGAGTGTGACCTAATGTGCGATTCTCCGGCGACTACCGCCACGAGTCCCCCACGCGGCGTGGATTAGGGCTAAACAAGATGGCTAGGACCCACGAGCAGCAGCTTCCGCATCTCCTGAAGCTTTGCTCATGAGTCCTAGCCATCTAGTTTAGCCTTAATCCACGCAACTCACGCGGCGTGGGGAACTCGTTGCGGTAGTCGCCGGAAAACCGCAAATTAGATCACGCGACTGTGGCTCGAAAGGATATTTTGCAGCCGCCATCTTTACCGACCGTTATTCGGAGGATAGCCAAATAACCAACTCGTGGGAACTATAAGTAGAGGCAGGGTATCCACTGGAAGACTATGCACGTGTGGAAATGCCCATGTGCATAGACGTCGACAGTGGTGACATAACATAACATTTCCGTGTGTACTGAAAGAATCTCATAATCCAACTAAGTTTATTTAGGAGCCAAACTGCTAAAAATGAAGATCGACTGAGCCATAGTCCCCAGTGCAGAAACATCACAAATACAACACAAATGGCAATGATCCACGGACCGCCAGTTGAATAACCCTCCGTAGGAAATGAAGTAAACAATGAAATACTAACAGTCTTGCAGGCTTAGCTTTGAGAAGCACCGTCTATTATATCTTCCCAGTCACACACAAGCGCGTCGGTGTGCAAACCCGGTACACATAAAAACTATAGCGAGTTCACAACACACTAGTGTCAAGCAAGAGACAAACAGACAACACATCAGTACAACATTAAAAACGCATTCACTACGATGGATGGAAGGGGAGGGCTAATATCTTTATGTAAAGGAATTACAATTAAGTGTTACACAGAAGCACTACCTGTGTAGATGGAGCCTGCCCGGTGATACCATTCAACCGTGGTAATGTTTGAGCTCTGGCAATCGACCGTAAAGGACCGTGCCGTGCTTGGTATCACTTGTGTAAAAGTATCCCAGGGCCAAACCACCATTTCGAAAGCGATACCACACCTGCAGCCGGTTAGACGCTCAACAGGTGACTGGGGGACATGGTTCCCGGTGATTGGTGGAAATATCTCCAACAGGGCGGTCGAGAAGGACAGGTGCTGGTGAAAGGTAAACAATATCAGATAGAAAAAAAGTACCTAGATTTTAACAGGTACGGGGAAACATGGGGACTTAAGGGATGAAATAGGGAAACCGGGTGTTCTCTAGGAATTAAAGACGGAAACGTGGAACTTTAAGAATGAAATACGTGGGGAAAATGGGGATTTTGGAAACGAAAGTTGGATACAGATTCTCTCTGGTATCTGGGTAACTACGGAATGAAAGATGGGCCCACAGATTTCTTCTGGTACGTAGAAATATTAAGAATGAAAGACAGCGTCTGTTAACAGGGAGTGGCAATAACATATTGGCTAGAAAGCACACAAAAACCTACCCCTCTCATAAATCTAAACCCTTTGTAAATGAAACAGTAAAATGCGTTAAAGTTGTGAACGTGTAAACAACTGCAAACGGGTCACTTCTGCAGAATTACAATTAACAAAGTACGCTGCGGTAAAAAAAAAAAAGTTTAATAGTACTAAGGTCTGAACAACATAACATCATGACCCACGGGTAGTAACCCAGAAGTGCTCCCTCTTCTTATAACTCAAATCTGAATCAGAAGAAGTTGAGCACAATGCACAGGCTCTGTAGCACAACTACCAGGGGATTATTTTTTTTACATGCGCAACAATGCACACGGGCGTTCGATCTATAAACCTGTGTTGGTAACCGTAACGGAAACACAAGGAAAGATCTTTTTTTTTTTTTTTTTGACAGGGGTTCTCAAACTGAACTCTTTCAGAGTAACGGACAGTCGGTCACTGTTTCCCTCCAGGATTTCTGACCACAGGATTAACATCTTAAGGTTGATAATCAAACACGAGCCAATCTCAGAAATCCGGTTTAACTGTACTATAACCCTTTCTTCTTTTCTCCACTCATGGAATGCCTCGTAGTATCAGGGCAAGAAGAGATCTTTGAACGGGACCTTCTGTTCCCTACTTATAAAGTATTTTTAGTGCCTGTGATATTTCTGAGGTTCATGTTCTGCGTGGTCGACCTCTGGTTCTGTTACAGTTGTATCTGGATAATAATGCTCTCTGTAGTTCTCTCTCTGACGCTAATCTTGTTACATGGCCAAACCATTTGATCTACTGTCTAACTATTAAAAAAATGACCTTGCTCCCAGGTCAACCCAGCCTTGAGTGGGTACCAGGTGCAGTCCTGGGAAGTAACGGTGTAATGCTAACCACATCACCCATCTTGTGCCGAGATTGGTTTATAAAATACAGGTCTAGCCCTATATGCCTAAAAGCGTGGAAACGGGTCGTTTACTTACGTACATTTTGGAAAACAAATAAAAGACTTTTTGCCCCTTACAGGCATGCTGTAGGAGGTAATTTATTAGGGATGTTGATGTTTCATTCAAAGTCAGGGTGCATCTGCATGAAAAGGCAAGGAACCAACAATCTGCATACAAGTAAGCCAGGACTGTAAAATGGATGTGCAGTCAAAATTCCAGTTCTAGATCAAGATCAGTCCAGGAGTTGACAAATAAGAACTTTCCATCCAGGTGAAGGTGGAGAAGAAGAAAACTGGCATCAATAGTTTTATATATGACTTGGGTTCTCATGTAGCCGGAAATATCCGTTGGAAACAAGGGCGGCCTAAATGATTACCACACCACCAATCCAGTGTTAACTATGCATATATGGGTCCAGCACCATATATATAAATATGTGTGTCTGTATATGCCCTAAATGGGTCCCTTGTGACATTCATTCATTAAGCTTTTTTTTTACAATATTGCATTCATTAAGCCTTCACAGCAATCTACAATAATTTACTATTTTCACTCCCTTTTAAGAATCACTGGACTATAGAAATAAGATGTAGAAGCCATGATGCATGGTAGATCAATAATGGAAAGGCCTGCTGCAGTATAACTTGTGCCTATCTTAAGGCATGGACCGTGCTAGGCACTTGCTTGCTCGCTAATATGTCTATGCCAAATGACTTGCCATTAAACTTTCATTGATGTGGATGGCTGTCATAGGGCCTCAGTGCACTGATTTTCACAGGGCCCAATATGCTCTGCATACAACTGTGGTTTTTTTCTTCCAGCTGTGTACAAGGGCTGCTAAGGTTGTTTTTTTTGGGGGGGGGGGGGGGGGGGGGGCAGCTTAGCTGAACAAAAACCCAAACAATACAAAAGCACAAAATTAAAAAAAAAAAACTAGATTGTTAACAAGTACAAATTCTATAGTTAAGAAACAAAACATTTACCCACTTTTATATAATAAGTATATATTACCCAAAAAAAAAAAATTCCCTAAGGTGTCATATAAAAACCAGATGCGTGAAACAACCCAATATTGGTAGCCTTAAAATGGGGTACTGCCGACATTAACTCTTTCAATACTAGGAATCATTAGGAAGCTCAGCCTGATACTAGTAAGGAATAAACTCACTATACACAGCTGTCCCAGACAAAGATCATATAATAACAACGTGGACGTTATATCTTGGAATACCATCACATTAGGGAAGCAGCCCCTGTGGTGTAGCAGCTAGATGTTCGCCTGGGGATCAGAAGGTCGTGGGTTTGGGTCCTGGCAAAAAAGTACACCTTGGCTCCTAGGCTGGCCGGCCGGCCCAGCCTTGAGTGAGCATCAGGTAAAAACCTCACAAGTAAAGGAGGCAGCCAGGTGATGCTGACCACATCACCCATCAAGTGCAAATTGGTCTGCAAAATAGAGGTCTAGCCCTGAAAGCGTGGAAAGGGCTTCTTTACTTACTACCATATTCCCTTTATAAGATTCCCCATGTGGGTCTGAGGACTCAATTGTGGACAACAAAGAATCCCCCCCCCCCCGCAAGCATGCCATAGAAGGCGAAAAATCTTGTGTTTCCTCAGAACACATCTGTCTGAGAGGCGAGGACCCAACAGTCTGCATACGAATAAGCCATCCTGTAAAAAGGATGTGTAAGCAAAACTCAAGCTCTGGATCAAGATCAAAGTCCAGGAAGTGAATGAACAAGCAAAACTTTTTGTTGACAGCCAGTCAACACTTTCTTCTTCTTCTTCCTCTTCGATCCTTCTGTCAGAAAACTTATATCAGGAGGCCGGTAGCCTTTATGAAAGCTATTGTGCAATCCATATCTTCTTGTGTACCATGCAGTTTTGTCTTCAGTGTGGTTGGAACAGGCCAGATTGCGTCTCTGTTGTCAGCATACAGTTGACAGTGTTGGAGCACATGCTCAGCATTTTCGGGTGCCACGCTGCAGGGACACGTCTCAGTATTTCCTACACCTAAAATTTTGAACATATGTTGACAAAATCTGTTGTGCTCAGTCCTTAGTCTGAATATAATACACTGTCCCTCTTAAGAGATGCGATGAAGTGAGTCTTGGGGAGAAAATCTGGTGTGGGTATCCAACCACCTTTCTTGGATACTGGATTGTATTAATGTTTTCGTCTCTTGGTGGGTTAAGTCGCTATTTGGTTGTACCATGTCACTGCCGCTTTTGGCCAATTTGTCCGCTATTTCATTGCCTTCCAAGCCACAGTGACCGAGAATCCACTGTAGTACAGATTGTTCTACTGAAGAGCCTAAGTAAATCAGCTGTTGCGTCAAGTCTACAACTGAGTGTCTTTTTGGTTAACAATTGCTTGTAGAACTGACATAGCATCAGTCAGAAAGACCACTCTGCTATATTTGCTGAGCTGTTGTCCATTCAGGAAAAAACATGCGGCCAGAATTGCTTCTGCCTCTACTCTGTAACTGGAAGAATTTGGTACAATTTGGTACTGGTTGATTTTTAAACCATTTGGGCATTCTATGTATATTCCTCTTCCTCTGTCTCTTACTGCTCTCTTGGCTGAACCATCTGTATACACTCGAATCCAACTCTGGTGTGGATAAAGTCTATTGATCTCTCCTTCTGTAGTTGATTTCATATAAGTGCTGCTCATTGATGATTTGGAGGCGATCCCTGTTACAGTGGTTCTGGCTGTTAGCAGGCTATCCCTGAGCCAAAGGGGGCAGTCGTAAGGTTTCAGAGGAACATTTGGTATTATGGGAGGAGTTTAAGGACAGCGAGCTTGGCATTTGCGCTCTTAATAAAACAGGTTCTCTTTAGTCTAGCCTTCTGGGGTTTCTGCAGTCGGCTGTGCATGGGTTGTTCTTTAAAGTGGTGGTATTTGGAGAGCTGGGTGAGGAGCTTTGTGTCTCTCCTGTCTTCCAGTAATTGTTTCCATGTCTGATATGGGTGTGGAGCGCATTGTCCCTGTCATACGGAGAGCATGGTTTTGGATCTTTGAGACTTTCTGAAAATTTGATTTAGTTGCTGTACCCCAAGCAGCTATTCCATATTCTAGTGTTGGCCTCGCAAAGCCTGTATAGGTTCTCTAAGGACACTGAGGTTTACCCCCCAGTCTGTTCCAGCTAACTCCCTTGCTCTGTGTCTTTTCTATCTGTTTTATCCACGTGAGTCTTGGGTCAAAGGTTACTCCTAAATATGGCGGCGAGTCATCATGTTTCAGTGCCTGGCTCCCATATGTAAGTGAAACTTTCTGGGGTTTGGTAGAAAGACTGAAAATGGTGTGTGGTTTTGGCCCCATTTACAGGCATGTACCAACTATTGGACCACCTCTCTAGAGTTCTGAGGGTTTCTTGAATCCTTGTCTGTGCTTTTCCAGTGTCCTCCTCTTAACTCAGTAGTGCCAGATCATCGGCATGAATAACAGCTTGAACTCCATTACAGAGGGTTGATTTTATGTCGTTAATGTAAACTAGGAAAAGAATTGGAGACAGAACTCTGCCTTGTGGAACTCCATGTTTCATTGTGAACACTTTGAAGATCTTTTCAAGAGCCAGTTCACGTGTATGTAACAAATCTATAAAGCAGAGCAGTATCCAGGTTACTCAGAAAGCAAACAGCCCAATAATCCTGGGCTGGTTCTCCAACATCCTCGAAGGCACTAACCCTTTTACACCGATGACCCACAAAAACGGGAAAATGTTTTGTGGCCAATCTGACAGCCAAGCAGATACTAAAAACAAAGTTTATTTGTTAAATCTGATGTCACAGAATTTCAATTTTCAGCTGATTCAACATTTTTTAAAGAGGAGTCTCTTCTTCTTCGTGTTCACCGAATGCAAACTTTGGCAGAAAGTTAAGATGTTCGCCCCCCCCCCCCCCCCCCCCCCCCCCCCTGGACTTTGGTCATGTTCCAGAATCTTAGTGCTGTGTGCACATGTTTCACGGATCTGGCTTATTTGTATACTGATTTGTGGTTGCTTTCCTCTCAGGCAGACGTACCCTGACTCTGAGAGATGTTAATACCTATGATATGCTTGTTAGAGAGACGGTCGGTCTTATTATTATTATTGCCCCCACAATGGGGCTGCAGAACCCACATGAGGTCATCCTTGAGGTGTTAATCCTTCAGATAGCAATCCTCAAAGATAAGAACGACCTTCTCTACCCCGATACATGTTTAGGCATAAATATCTGGTGGCCCACATGGCCTTCTCCACAGCCCACATGGCCTTCTCCACAGCCCACATGGCCTTCTCCACAGCCCACATGGCCTTCTCCACAGCCCACATGGCCTTCTCCACAGCCCACATGGCCTTCTCCACAGCCCACATGGCCTTCTCCACAGCCCACATGGCCTTCTCCACAGCCCACATGGCCTTCTCCACAGCCCACATGGCCTTCTCCACAGCCCACATGGCCTTCTCCACAGCCCACATGGCCTTCTCCACAGCCCACATGGCCTTCTCCACAGCCCACTGCTCTAAAAGACACAATTATTTTACCTTGCTATAAATGGATGCTAGAAATATTCCTGTCATTGCCGGTTCGAAACTAAGATGAAATGGAGATGGGCTTGCGTGTGAGGCCAGCTATCTCACCACAAGATTTGTTCATACCTAAAGAAACTCATAGAAAAGTATGCCATTCCGATCAGCCACTTTGCGGAAGTTAGTAACTTTACTTGCGAATTGCTTGGTTTTAAAATAAGCACTAAAACTGGTTTTTGGAACATCAGACCAATGGCAATTAAGAATAATTTATTTAAAAGGCCTAGAATGCTGGGCTGAACTCATTGCCAGAAATCGAGAGAGCTGCAGAGTGGAGGAATCAAATGGGAGCCCTATGTGACATCTAACAGCACACAAAGGATGGTGATGATATAAATGTCTTTTAACAGAATATGACCACCACAGTTCTGACCTCACCAACCATCTGTTTGTAGCAATTCAGCAGAAAATATAATCCTATTATGTGTTCATTTTATTCTTTTAATTCCTTGTGTCTGTGGCAGGTGTCTCTTTAATTGCTTATCTCAAAGTATTTGTATAAACTACACACCTTTATGCTGGAGTAAAAGGTAATGAGTGAGCGGATCAACTGGCAAGCAATGCACCACCAACCCATGCGGGGGAAAAGCATAGATGGAGCAGATATAATCAAAGCATCATAGTATTAACATTTTTTTAGTACTAAGAAAAAACCCATTAAATCATTCATTGATTACTGTGTACTATAGCGTAGTATATATTTCTGTATGTTCTCTTTTTTGTCCCATTTTTCATTTCTAAACATAATCAACTGTGACACTGTTTAAAGGACTATTTTCTACGCCTTTAGGGCTAGACCAATATTTTTATAGACCAATCGGCACTAGGTAGGTTACTTAGCATCACACCGGCCGCCTTTACTTTTCAGGACTGCACCTGGTACCCACTCAAGGCTGGGTTGACTGTCATTGTTAATTCAATTATTCAAAATTCAACTCATGAAGTCCCAAGCAAGTGTTTTTAACCCTAGACTATTACTCAACTGGAGGCTCGCGCACCACATCTGGCCTGCAAAGGCCTAACAAGTGGCCCGCTGATCAGTGAGTTCTACTTTGTGAAATGATCTTTCTATGCTCGGCTGGGTCGGGTCTCTGGCTCCTGAGGATCCCCGTTTTCAAAACGTTCGCCCCTGAGGATACTAATACTTAAGTCAGCTGGCCCTCCCCGTCAACCCATTTTGACCGTTAGAGACAGAATAAAGTCAATAAATAATAATACTCCATGTATCGACCACATTATCGATACTGCTTTCGGGTCATGGACCAACGTCCCCATTCATTCTTCACTCACACATTAATCAATGACAATGGATGAAAGGCAACTTTTAAAGTTAACATTTTTATTTAATTTTTAAAATATTCTGATAAGAAAATGTAATTACTCTAATAAATAAACTCTACATTTAAAAACAATAAAAATAAAGCAATGAACAGAATAAATATCGCAGCACTGTCGAGAACATTTCGCAATGAATTAGCAAGGAGATCAGGACAATTCCAAACGGGAATCAAAAAATGAAAAACTGTCACCATTTTGTCAAAAATCACGAAAAGTTTTCGGAAAACTTTTAAAAGTTACGGAAAAGTCAAACTTCAAAAATTTTGAAACAAAAAAGGAAGACGTCATTAACGTTGACTAGAATAAACAGTACTCACCACAAAGGAGCCAGAACTAAGTAGTTCCAGGGTAGATATTCGAGTTTGAACATGTTGCTAGCTCGGTGCCTGTTGGGGGGAAAGGAAAATGGCGAAGCAGAAGTGACTTCCAGTTGCTGACCTTTACTTTTGGCGGGAAGGCTCTGACGTCACCGATTGGGGAAAAGGGGGGGGGGGGGGGATACCTTCTTATTTCTTGTCAATCTATAAGTCAGTCGATCAATCAATTAATCAATCAGTGCTGTCTTCACAATAAAGGTTCGCGAAAACTTTGTTGGAAACGAGACACGAAACTAGTCATCATGATCATTACCATCATTATTCTCCTGCTCTGCCATATAAGAGTCTGCAGTCTATTCCTCCATTCTGTTATACCTTGTGCAAAATTGTAGATTTCACTTCTTTTTTCTTTCTTCTTTTTCTGCTTCTTTTTCTCCTTCTTCTTCTTCTTCTTCTTCTTTTTCAGCATTCGCTCTGAAAAGGGAGGTAGGCACGTTGTGTTATGGTTTACAGCTGGAATGTGACACATGCGCGTTAGTTAGTTAGTTAGTTATTCCTCTTGTGCCAAAGATGGCGCATAGGGCAGAGGTCATAGCTTTCCACGTCTGTCGGTTCGTTGCCACTTGATGTAGGTCTTGAGTGCGACTGAGACCTATGGTTGAGCTCTCCCTTGTGATGGTTCTACGGAGAGTTTCTTTTGGTCTTCCCTGTTTTCTTTTACCCTCTGGTGACCATATGAAGGCTTGGTGGGGAAGTCTCTGTATGTCCATTCTGAGTACGTGACCGATGTAATTCCAGCGACGCATTCTAATAAAATCAGACACATATTTTTGTTTTGTTTCCTGTCTTATAGATGTATTGGACCTAAAGTCCGACCAGTGAACATTCAATAGCTTTCGGAGGCATCTATTCTCGAAAGCGACTAGTTTCTTATCGATTGATACTGATGATTTCCAACTCTCACAACCATAAGTTAGCACTGGGATCACACAGGAATTGAAGACCTTGCGCGTGGCTGCAAGATATTTCCGATTTCAACAAACTTCTAAGTTGTTGCCATTTACGACATTATTGTTATCTAACCCACCCCTCCACACACCCTTTCCACCAGTTAGACACCGGAACCCGTGAAGGAGTGAGTGGGGGTGGAATTCAGTCCAGCAAATGTTTTATAAGGTTTCCAACTAAAGTCTTCGTCCTCAATTAACTTGTCTCAGTGCCGGACTACGGAACTAGTCATCATCATCATCAAGTGCCTTGTCAGCTGACGTAGGCCTTCATGCGTCGCCACGGATCTCTGTCTTTGGTGTTGTTGATCAATGGCATTCCTCCATGCCACTGTCTTAAGCCATCCATCATCGTTTCTCTTGGTCTGCCTCTGCCTCTTCTACCAGTGATCTTTCCAGTCGTCACTATATTTTCCATGCTTCTTTTCTCATCGCATTATCAAAGAATTGTTTGGCTGCTTCTTTTTCTTCTTCTTCTTCTGCGTTCGACATCAGTCATGATACACATTGAGTCCCGTCTGGGTCAAAAATAGGATTGTGCGTTTAAGGTCGCCACCGGTCCCCCATAGCTTCTCTCGCAATGTGGATCCCCTGGGCCAGATCCACAGTCTTTGCTGGGAGAGGTAAGGGCAGTACTGCAGTATGTGCCCAGGGGTCTGTCTTTTTGCTCCACAATCACAGGCAGCAGATTCTTTTATGCCTATCCTGTACAAGTGTGCTCGAAGACCACAGTGTCCTGTCCGAAGTCTAAAAATTGATGTTTGTTCTTTCCTGTTGAGTTTGTTTATGCTGTCACTCCCTGGTCTGTAATCTCTATTCTGCTTTCTCCACTCCCGCTTGAAAGACTGCTTTAGTGCTGTTTTGGTTTCCTTGTAGCTGTGTGGTGGATGAGGTAGTGGAAGATTGCTCCCAGCTTTTGCCAACTCATCTGCTCTCTCATTTCCTTGAATACCACAGTGGGCTGGTATCCACTGCAGAACTAGTCAACTGTCCAATAAAATATAACAACGAATTATGGGGTTGGGGGTGGTGAGGGGATTAGACCCACTGCCCCCCCCCCCTAATAAGCATGTCGCGAAATTCGGTTAACTGGGGTTTTCTTTCGAAGTCCGAGTGCGTCTGCCTGCTGCTTGTCATTGTTGTATATAAAGTTCTACTTTATATAGCAATTTCAAGGTATTAAATGTTGGTTATTCTGGCAGTCCAAAGTATTCTAAACATTCTTCTCAAGAACCAAATTTCAGTTGCCTCCGAACTTAATTTGTTTGCTCGCATTCCAAGATTCACTGCCATGCAACAGAACTAGTCAATTGTCCGATAAAATATAACCACGAATTATGGGGTTGGGGTGGGGAGGGGGATTAGACCCACTGCCTCCCTAATAAGCATGTCGCGAAATTCGGTCAACTAGGGTTTTCTTTCGAAGTCAGTATGCGTCTGCCTGAGAGGCAAGGAATCAACAGTCTGCGAATACAAATGAGCCAGATCTATAAAACGGATGTAAACGCACAACTAAATTTCTGACTTATTACCCCCCCCCCCACTTACATCACACTGAGCGATTAACATCCGTTGACATAAAGTGCCAGCATTCGGATGAGGATCACCCGTGGAAAGGTCCCGGAAAGTCAGTTTAACCATTTGGTTATATTAGGGACCCTGGCAACAAGCAGGGTGGGGCTTCAAAATAACGAAAAATATTCGTCCTAAATGCGGACTGAATACCAGTAACTCAAATTCTAGGTAGATAGGTAGGTTGCACCCTGCCAGGACATCACACATGTGATAAACTCCCAGTGACACGAAGTGCCACCATGCGGAAGAGGATCACCCGTAGAGATGTCCTGGAAACCCCTTTTAGCCGTTAGGTCATATTTAAGCCCCCACCCCCCTTCCGAATAAAGCCAGGGTGAGGCTTCAAAATAACTAAAAATTGTATGGGGACGACAAGTTGACATGAACAACTCAATTTCTAGAGCAAGGCAATATAAGTTATCCTCAAATATGATTCATTTTTTCGTTATTCAAAACCCCTTACTGGCTTCTGCTGGGAGACCTGAATATTGCCGGGCCATCAATGTGGCCATAAGGGTTGAAAGGGGTTTCTTGGACCTCTCCACGTGTAATCCTCATCCGCGTGGCGGCACTTTGTGTTACCCGGTGTTTATCGCTTGTGTGATGTCCTGATGGGGTAAAAACTCAGTCAGTCAAGGCAGAAGTTGACTAACAACAAGAACTTCCCACTAGATTTTACAGCCGGTGAACGTGAAGAAGTTGAAGAAATATAAAAAGATAAAGAAGAAAATGAAGATCTCGAGTCTCACTCATTCTTAAGGTGTTAATCATGGAAGGGACATAACTAATTAATAATTTATCAGATTATTTCATTTTGTGTGATTATGTACCTTTGAATGTAATTTATTATTGGTTAATTCCTCAAGAGTAACTGCAGACAGGGAACACCCTCTGTATGAAGCTTTGGCTGCAGGTAAGGGTCAGAGGATGAAAGAAATGAAATTCGTGGATGGCTCAAGCAAAAGAAACAAAAAGACAAGTATGCATGCTGGAGAACATTGGGCGAGGAGAGGAGTGGGTGAGAGTTCCAGCGGAAAAGTCTAACCTGTGAAGGGTTATGATCACACTGGGCCGGGTGTGCAGAGAATGACCAGCGAGTGCTACGGAGATGGAAGTCCAACAGTTAATTCACGATAATTCCCGCCCAGGTGATCTGATTATCTTTACAGATGATTCCATGCTGAGAGGAAAGCGAAGTGCCTGGGGATTTGTAGCGACAAGACAGACTGGCATACGACACCACAACATCTAGCATGAGAATGGAGGTGGAGGCGGTAACTGCAGCTCTCCCGTCGCTAGAGAATAAGATGCATACACATGTTGTAATTGTAACAGACTCTGAAAGCATTCTGAAAAAGGTGAAGACATGGATGCTTTGAGCAGACTGGCAAGCTTCACTGGAAAGGTCACGGGTAGGGAGCATACTTTGGATCTTTTCTCCAGGCTATGCCGGCGTAGTGAGTAATGAACAGGCAGACAGACTGACTGGATCTGCACCACAGAGTGGTGAATTGATACATGACAAGGCAGACGTGGTCAGAGCCCTTTGGGAAAAAGCAACAGAATCAGTAGAGAAAGATGATTATTATGTCCTGGAGAGAAGGATGCATCTGAGTGTAACCAGAGAGTCTGGCCGGCTGACTACACTCAGAGGAAAGGCGAGACGGACATATAACCAGATTGTGACCGGTACTATCAGTATTGGAACTCTGCGCTGGCTGCTGGAGAGGAGGACGGAGCATGCATGGGAATGCTCCGAGTGTTCTGATATTAATTCTTAACCCAACTCAACTCAACTTACTTGTTGTTCTTGGTTATTGGGAGCTGTCGACGTTTGTGGCTTAGGCGTTACCAAAGCGCTTCTTAATACTAAGGTACCGGGTTCGATCCTAGCTATGGAAGATTAGTCTTGCTTTGGTTTCGACAGTGGTACCGAGAGCTGACCGTTCAGTATCAATGACAAACTAAAAGTTAGTTGCGTATCCTTTACAGGACGTTGCAGAACCAACCCTAACAGCCCCTGGCTGTTGTGTGGTTTTACTAGGCAATTTACATCCAGTAGTTTGCCATTGCTTCCTGGACGGTCGGCTTTTTTGATACCACTGTCGAAACCAACGCAAGGCGCATTGCCCGCAGCTGGGATCTATCCTGGCATCCCGGCATTACGAAGCGAAGCGTTCGCATCGACTTAGCCACAGAGCCGACCAATGACAAACTAGTGGAGGTAAAATTTGCCTAGAATTAGCACAAAGCAGCTGGTATCGACGGAATAACAACAGAAGTCATCCAGGCTGGAGGGGACACTATGATCACCTGGCTGGAGAGAATTTTCAATAGAGCATGGGCAGAGAGAAAGGTACCAGTGGATTAGCAAAGATCAGTTGTAGTACCTATCTGGAAGAAAAAAGGAAACAAGAGAGAATGTGGAACTTATAGAGGAATATCTTTACTAAGTCATGTGGGGAAAATGTATGCAAAGATCTTAGAAGGTAGGATAAGAGCAAAGGTTGAACCTCTACTGAGTAAAGCACAATTCGGTTTCAGGAAAGGGCGAGGTTGCACTGATGCCATATTTGCACTAAGACAAGTCTGTGAAAAGACACTCGAATACGATAAAGAGCTGAACGTGGTCTTTGTAGATCAAGAGAAGGCATTCGACCGTGTGGACAGAGATGTGCTGTGGAGAATTCTTGACGATTACGGAGTGCAGGGTCAATTATTATACAACATCAGAGCCCTCTATGAAAAAAGTGAAAGTGCAGTAAGAACATCTAGTGGTCTTTCTGAATGGTTCAAAGTCACAACTGGTGTCAGACAAGGATGTGTACTGTCACCATTACTTTTCATAACATACATGGATAAGATCACTGTAGAAGCAAACCCAGACGTGTATGCTATAAACGAATTACTTTTTGCTGATGATCAAAGCATACTGTATCAAAATGAATATGATCTACGGGAACATCTGACTACTCTCAACAACAGCTGTTTACAACATAATATGAAAATCAGTACAGAAAAAACAGAAGTTATGAAGATCAGCAGAACACACAGGCCACTGAATATAAATGTTGGAAGTGCCAAAATCAAGCAAACCAAAGAGTTCAAATACTTGGGCAGTATATTTACAGAGGATGGAAGAATGGACAGAGAGATAGAAACAAGAATACAGAAAGCAAATGCTGTCACATACCAACTATCACCTCTGCTTAAACATCCAGATATAACCATGAAGACCAAAAGACAATTGATAAACACCATCTTCATTCCAACACTCTGCTACCAGTGCCAGACATGGACAATCAACAAGACCCATGAAAGAAAAATAGAAGCCTGTGAAATGAAATGTCTAAGAAAAGCAGCGAATAAGACCAGACTAGACAGGATAAAGAACATAGACATTAGAAACACTGTCAAAACTACACCATGTTTAGACTACATAGAACATCAAAGAATGAAATGGTTTGGACATCTAACCAGGATGAAAAATGACCAAATAACATCACAAATTTTCAACCAAAGAAGCTCAGGATATAAGGCAAGAGGAAGACCAAGGAAACGGTGGATTGACGGGGTCTCCGAAACCTGCCAAAAGCATGGCCTCAGAACATCAGATGCTGCCGGCCTTGCTTATGACAGGAACTTGCATCTCCCCACAACGCTTAGCGGCATACGTGGAAGGAAAAAGTAAAAGTAAAAGTAAGCCAAAACAACGACATATAAAGGATACGCAATTAACTTATTGGGAATGGGAGAGAAGTACGTAGGGTGTGTTTGTTAATAGCCGGGTGACAATAATCCTCCTTTTGTGGGTTCCGGGGACCCAATATGGGGGCGAGGGTGGGGGGGGAGAGTAGATGCACTGCCTAACAAGCATGTCTGTCGTAGAAGGCTACTAATTAGGAGTGTTTTCCTCAAAGTTGGAGTGCATTTGCTTAAGGGGCAAGGAACCAACAGACTGCATAAAAATAAATTTTATATTTGTAAATCGGATGTGCACGCAAAACTCGGGATCTGGATCAAGGTCAAAGTCTGTACAACACACGCATTAAATGACATGAATAATGAGTTGAGAACCAATGTCATAGCTCTCGGTACTTTCCCATAAGTGATTCGCTCCCATCTTCAGCAGCAAGTACATAGTTCCAATTCCAAGGAGTTGCCAGCTGAAGATGGTATCAAGCAAAGACCACGCACTCCGCTGTTTTATTCATCATCATCAAGTACCTCGCCAACGGACGTGGGCGATAATACCTTTCTACAATTCTGATTCTCAACTGCGTGTATCAGTTCGGCGTTGACACCCCTACACGACATGACAACAGGCTATCGAGTCTCTTCTCGCACTGTCTTCTTCTGTCTCTCTTTCCACGACTCATTCCAGTGATGACAACATGTTCCAGTGTCTCTCCTCTTATAACAGGACAGGGGCAAAACAAGTTTTCTGAAGTGTTTTTCTTCCATGCTTTTGTCAGAAAACTTAAATCATGAAGCCGGTAGCCTTTATGAAAGCTATCGTGCAGTCCATATTTTCTCGTGTCCAGATTTGTCTTCATTGTGGTTGTAAGTAAGTAAAGAACCCTTTTCCACGCCTTTGGGCGTATGGGGCATATAGGGCTAGACCTATATTTTATAGACCAATCGGCACAAGATGGGTGATGTGGTCTGCATCACGCCGGCAGCCCCTACTTCCCAGAACTGCACCCGGTACCCACTCAAGGCTGGGTCGACCTGGGGGAGAAAGCCATACAGCGAACCCACGACCTTCCCATCCGCGGCGAGCGTCTAGCCGCTCTGCCACGTCGACTCCCTTATTGTAGTTGAAACAGGCCATATTGCGTCTCTGTCAGCGGCATACATTTGACAGTGTTCAGGCACATGCTGAACATTTTAGCGGCCACGCTGCAGGCACAGGTCTCCGTGTTTCCTACACCGAAAAGCTACTAAAGGGGTAGAAAATTATAAGGAAGAGAAAAAGTGGGTAAGAAAGAACAAATAGTTTATGTTAGCTTTACAAAATCAATCACAATAAACAAACAAAGGACATGGCGGCGATTAGCCTTCATCCGCACATAAAGAACAACACAGTACACATACAAAAATATGCTCCAATTATGAAGTGACTACATAGGACCCTAATGTACAAAATAAATGATACTCATCCGTGTCCCTGGCAAAAAACTTCGTTCAAGAGGATGACTAGGACAGGTACTAGCCTATATATCACCAACGCGCGGACAGGAAGCGAAAACGGGGTCAGTATAACTGGGAAATGGGTGGAGTGGACGCCAACAGACACAACAGCGTATACTGGTTGTGTTAAAAAGAGAGGGACGGGTTGGCCAATATGGCGTAACCAGGGTTGGGTTGTGGGGATGACATTAGTACGAGGGATTTCAGATTAAAGAAGAGACATGTGCGGCAGTGTTGGACTTAGAAGATGCCTACAATAAAGTACCATATGATTATTTAATGCAATTACTGCTTAAACTAGAAGTCAATCCTATTCTGATCCGCTGGATTGCTGCGGTCCTGTTCCAGAGAAAGATTGCACTAAGATGTGGTAGCTGGTCCTCAGAACCGCAATCGATATGTCCAGGCTTGCCACAGGGATCACCGCTATCACCATATTCAACGTTTATACATTGATGATCACTGAGCAGCAGTTGAATGGAAAGGGAAGGACTTTGTCATTTGCTGATGACATTTTGATTTATCGACGAGGGCGTGATAGACAGGAGATCGCCAGCACAATGCACAAAGAACTCGATCGAATTGCCGCCTGGTGTGATGGTTCCAATGCCTATGTCAATCCTTCGAAGGCATCAGTGTCATGGTTCTCTTTGAACAATCACATTGTCAAGTCGGACTTACCAGAAGTGAAAATGCGTGATAATGTATTGATCAGAACCAACGTTATGACGTTTCTCGGGGTGAGGTTCGATCGCAGCTTGTCATTCAGGGAACACGTTGACCATGCGATAACAAAAGCACGCAAAGGTCTATCTGCAATGAGGATTATGGCTGCTTCCAATATCGAGCAAAGACTGCTGGTGCTTCTATTCTACGGTCTGGTCCTTTCCCCCATTGAATACGCTCTGGCCATCCTCACTGTCAGTGCTACCCAGATTGAACGACTCGAGAAGGTGCAAAATGAAGCCATGCGTATTATTTTGGGATGTACAAGAGACACATCCTGTGGAGCAATGAGGTATCTACTTGACTTTCCAACAATGAACCAAAGGATCAGGATATGGAGGGCTCGGGCATACCTCAAAATATGTGCTGATAAGAAACACCCACTGCATCAAGCACTTTTTAGTGAAAAGGGCGACAGACTGAAGAGGGGAAAATCATGGCTAGGTCCGGCAGAAGATGTTATTAGGCAAATATGCAGCCTAACCGACATCATACCTGGTGCAGAATGGATACCTGTGCCTCAGGCGTTTATTTGTACATTTTCCTGTATTGTCACACTCAACAGGCGATGTGGAGAAGAGAATCCTGTTGCTGTTAATGCAGAGGTCAACGCTCTCATCGGTGAAAATTCAGACGAAGCAGATGCACTAATCTATACAGACGGATCCGTTATACGCCAAAGAAGAAGCGCATGGGCATTTACAGCACGCTCAGCGGGCAGAACAGTCAAAGAAGCCAACGGCGCCTTCTCCATGACAACCAGCAGCATGACGATGGAGGTGATGGCAGTGACGCAAGCGTTTGCCTGGCTTGAAACACAAAAATACACCCGCATATGTATACTCAGTGATTCAATGAGTATGATCCGGAGGGTTCAGGCAGGTTCAGTGCGAAGACAATGGCTTGAATCAATTCAGAAGTCCACTGTGCGAGGAGTCACCTTTATTTTTGTTCCGGGACACGCAGGCGTCGATGGAAATGAAAGAGCTGACAGGCTGGCTGGATCCGCTATCACTACCGACGGTCGGCCTATGGATCATGCTGATATTATCAATGCCCTCAGAGAAATGGGAAGGATAGAGGACTTTGGTGGCAGTGAATCCACATCACTCGCCAGAATGGCAGACTTGGGAATTAAGATCGGCACAGCAAAAAACGAGACGCACACCGGACACGTCAGAAGATTTGTTAATCAACATAGAACTGGTACTATTAGCCATCGGACGTTGGGATTCATACTGAGGGGAGGATCTGAGCACCTATGGACATGTCCGGAGTGCAATGATGATAACCCAACTAACTAACTAACTAACTAACTAACTAACATTAGTCCATCCGCATGGAATAAAAGCGGCGCCTGTGATAGCGAACAAATACCAACAGACAGACAGGCAGGACGGCAGACAGGCATGCTGATAGATAGATAGATAGATAGATAGATAGATAGATAGATAGATAGATAGATAGATAGATAGATAGATAGATAGATAGATAGATAGATAGAACTTTAATTTCAAAGGGTCACAAATTGGGCACGTAGGCCTGTCTAACATTCGGCACTTCCAAACACCCGTCTTTCACACTGCTGCTGTATTTTATCGATAAGCATGTTATATTCATATGCTTATGTGCATATTGTGAATTTCAAAAAAGATTTTAAAAAAAAAGAAAAAAAAGAAAAAAAGCACAAAAGCATGGGTGGTAAAATGCGTGCACACACACACTCCCACCCACTCACTTAAACACACCCACATACCTTCACACACACATATACACATCCCATTCACCCACATACATACCTACATTCCCACACAGACACGCACATTCCATACACATACAAACATACAAATATACACACACAGACACACCCATAGAAACAAATGCAGACACACACACACAGACATACGCGCACATACCTCATCACACACGCAGATACACAGACACACACACACACAAACCGGTATACACACACACGCAGACACATATGCACAAACACACACAAACACACACAGGCACACTGGGAGACACACAAACACATACACACAATCGCAGACACACACATAGACAGACAGACAGACAGACAGACAGACAGACAGACAGACAGACAGACAGACAGACAGACAGACAGACAGACAGACAGACAGACAGACAGACAGACAGACAGACAGACAGACAGACAGACAGACAGACAGACAGACAGACAGACAGACAGATAGATAGATAGATAGATAGATAGATAGATAGATAGATAGATAGATAGATAGATAGATAGATAGATAGATAGATAGATAGATAGATAGATAGATAGATAGATAGATAGATAGATAGATAGATAGATAGATAGATAGATAGATAGATAGATAGATAGATAGATAGATAGATAGACAGATAGATAGACAGATAGATAGACAGATAGATAGACAGATAGATAGACAGATAGATAGACAGATAGATAGACAGATAGATAGACAGATAGATAGACAGATAGATAGACAGATAGATAGATAGATAGATAGATAGATAGATAGATAGATAGATAGATAGATAGATAGATAGATAGATAGATAGATAGATAGATAGATAGATAGATAGATAGATAGATAGATAGATAGATAGATAGATAGATAGATAGATAGATAGATAGATAGATAGATAGATAGATAAATAGATAGATAGATAGATAGATAGATAGATAGATAGATAGATAGATAGATAGATAGATAGATAGATAGATAGATAGATAGATAGATAGATAGATAGATAGATAGATAGATAGATAGATAGATAGATAGATAGATAGATAGATAGATAGATAGATAGATAGATAGATAGATAGATAGATAGATAGATAGATAGATAGATAGATAGATAGATAGATAGATAGATAGATAGATAGATAGATAGATAGATAGATAGATAGATAGATAGATAGATAGATAGATAGATAGATAGATAGATAGATAGATAGATAGTTAGATAGATAGATAGATAGATCGTGGATGGTGGGGTGAATGGATGAGTGGGGTTGAGACAGATGATCGGGTAGACAGTTAGTCGGAATGATGGATGGCTATACTCCTGGATGGATGGAAAGTATAATAATAGATAGATGGGTTGACCTATATGTGTGCCAATATATGAAATTAGGTAAAAACAAAGGTCTCAAGACACGATGCTTCTTTCTTACTGTCATCTAGGAAATAGAGACAGTACGGGTGATTGTTATACAAAGTATAAGTCGAACCGAGCATAGAACTGGTCAAAACCAAAATGTAAGGGAGCAATTGAAAAATAACATGGGTGGATGGTGGGGTGAGTGGGCGAGTGGGTGGTAGATAGATGGGTGGGTAGATGAATAGATGGGTAAAGGATGGCTATTTTAGTGGATGGATGGAATTGCTAATATATAAAATCGGTTGAAAACAGGGGTCTCGTGATGAGTTCCTTCTCTCTTACTGTCAGCTATCAAATAGAGACGGTAAGGATGCTTGTTATATTATAACCGAAATGTTAGAACATTTGTTGACGGAGTGTGTCAGGCCATGTCCTTAGACTGAATATAAAACATTGACCCTCTCTAGAGAGTTCGGCGTCCGTGGCTTAGGCGTTGCGAGTCCGACTCGTAATTTTAACATACCGCGATCGAAACCCACTGCTGGCTTCGTGGATTTTTATCATGGTATCATGTGTCGCAGGTCGACCCAGCCTAAATGGGTACCAGAATGTACGTCATGGAAAAGTAAAGACGGCCGGCGCAATGCTGACCACATTATCCACCTAGTGCCGATTGGTCTGTAAAAATATGGGTGCTCTTTCCATATGTCCGATGTGCCTAAAGGCGTCAAAAGGGATAATTACTTACTCTCTAGAAAGGCGAGAATTTGGTACGTGTATCGAGACACTTTTCTTGGATACTATATAGTACTTAAGAAGTGTGTGATAAGTTGTCATCGAGCCCTCGTCTCGGCACATTAGATGCAAGAAACCCCCGTGTGGGTTCCGGAGCCCTAACGGAGAGAAGACATCATGGCACTAGGGTAGTAACCCATAAGTGCTCCGTTCTACTGCTTTCTCAAGCCTGAGTCCGAGGTATCTCAACTCAGTGCACGAACTCCGTTGCACAGGTAAGGAACCAGAACTACTTTGGGTACATTTTTAACTGTTGCCCGGGCAGCGCTGTTAGGCTACTCTTTTCTATTTTCAACTGCCAATGGATTTTGTACGTATGCGACAATACACACGGGCATCCGATCTTACTACCCAGAGACAGGGGGAAAATTACTAGAAGTCAACCTGAAAAAATCCCAGCCCTCACCGATGCCTGAAAGCTGGACCTCAAGCACTCCTGACGGAAGCCATGCCGCGACCACTCAGCCTTTTCACTGGGACGAAGACAAAACAGTAAAAAAGGCTTCAGACTGAAAGAGTTAATGAGAAATGCAAACGAGTATGCAGCATATTGATCTCCGATCTATTTGATTCCTATTGATGTGCTTATATTTCTGGGGATAATGTCAGAGTAAGTGAAATATCGATTTGTTCTCATTTTATTTTATCGACCTGTCTTGTGTGATCAATGATAAAATCACGCTCTGATGACATCATTATATACACGAACATATTTGTAATGAGTGGTAAGAAGAGAGAGTAGGGTTTTACTGAACGGACAAGGTCTGAAAATACAGACCCTTGCGTACAGCTTTACTACATCAAGTATGAGAGTGGAGGTGGAGGCGGTGACGGCAGCTTTCAAACCGCGTGAGAGCATCACGTGTAATTGGAACGGTTAACCAAAACATGTAATGCATACTGCAGTACTGCCCTTATCTCTCCCAGCAAAGACTGTGGATCTCGCCCAGGGGATCCACATTGCGACAGAAGCTATGTGGGACCGGTGGCGACCTTAAACGCACAATCCTATTTTTGACACAGACGGGACTCAATGTGTAGCATAACTGATGTCGAACGCAGAAGAAGAAGAATGTTCGTTCACCCCCTTCTGTTCGTTAGTCTTGTTCCAGAACTTAGCTTGTGTTTGCACACCTGTTTTACAGATCTGATCTATTTGTATACTTACTTACTTTACTTTTACTTTTTCCTTCCACGTATGCCGCTAAGCGTTGTGGGGAGATGCAAGTTCCTGTCATAAGCAAGGCGGGCAGCATCTGATGTTCTGAGGCCATGCTTTTGGCAGGTTTCGGAGACCCCGTCAATCCACCGTTTCCTTGGTCTTCCTCTTGCCTTATATCCTGAGCTTCTTTGGTTGAAAATTTGTGATGTTATTTGATCATTTTTCATCCTGGTTAGATGTCCAAACCATTTCATTCTTTGATGTTCTATGTAGTCTAAACATGGTGTAGTTTTGACAGTGTTTCTAATGTCTATATTCTTTATCCTGTCTAGTCTGGTCTTATTCGCTGCTTTTCTTAGACATTTCATTTCACAGGCTTCTATTTTTCTTTCATGGGTCTTGTTGATTGTCCATGTCTGGCACTGGTAGCAGAGTGTTGGAATGAAGATGGTGTTTATCAATTGTCTTTTAGTCTTCATGGTTATATCTGGATGTTTAAGCAGAGGTGATAGTTGGTATGTGACAGCATTTGCTTTCTGTATTCTTGTTTCTATCTCTCTGTCCATTCTTCCATCCTCTGTGAATATACTGCCCAAGTATTTGAACTCTTTGGTTTGCTTGATTTTGGCACTTCCAACATTTATATTCAGTGGCCTGTGTGTTCTGCTGATCTTCATAACTTCTGTTTTTTCTGTACTGATTCTCATATTATGTTGTAAACAACTGTTGTTGAGAGTAGTCAGATGTTCCTGTAGATCATATTCATTTTTGATACAGTATGCTTTGATCATCAGCAAAAAAGTAATTCGTTTATAGCATACACGTCTGGGTTTGCTTCTACAGTGATCTTATCCATGTATGTTATGAAAAAGTAATGGTGACAGTACACATCCTTGTCTGACACCAGTTGTGACTTTGAACCATTCAGAAAGACCACTAGATGTTCTTACTGCACTTTCACTTTTTTTTTCATAGAGGGCTCTGATGTTGTCTAATAGTTGACCCTGCACTCCGTAATCGT
>CAJHNH020000410.1:271218-277420 GCA_905116865.2 Candidula unifasciata | reverse complement strand
CCCTAACCTCGTTTTCTTTGTCCCTAATTTGCTGATCCCCATGTCTCGGGCGCTCTTTGGCTGGGGTTTTGGAAACCCCAACTGCCCTTCCGTCCTGCCTCGAGGTCTTTTTTGAGTGTCCCCCAAATTCTCTTAATTTTAGTGCTTCGAGCAATTCCGATCTTTTTTCGAGGACCTCTTCATTTGACGCCAGTCCCTAGTGCGGGCGGACAGCGGGACATTTGGGTCTGAAGACCGCACAAGAGCATGGCGAGTTTACTTTGCCGAGTCTTAAAAACTCTTTGGTTATTGATTTGCGGGAGTACCAGTTAGCTCTGCTTACAATAACAGAGCCAAGTCAGTCAGCCAAGGCGGTGCACGCCAATCACCCACTTCCTGACGCATGTGTTGATTATTCCCTCCATCCCATCACACTGCAAGTCATCGTCCACTTCGTAGACTAGCAGCGGCCAGAGGAGCTTTGGAATCAACAATGAATTGGAGACATCCAGCACCTTGAACTTCCCAATCAGCCTGTTTCGCTCCCCCCCCCCCCCCCGGCTCGCGAGCAGGCCTGTAGCCAGTACTCGTGATATTCGCGGCCTCCGCTCTATCATATTAAATTGGAATCGAAACGCGACCAAGGCTCCTTCATCAGTTCCTCTAGAACCGTGGGGGTTTTATTCGTTGCCACCGTAAAACTGGTTGCCGCAACCTTATCTTTTAGGATTGACAGACTCCTCGATTCTGCGGTTTGAATTGCATACCGCTCCATTGGACCACCGCGTCCAAACTTTTCAGAATCGTGCGGGCAGATTCCTCGCTGCCCGTGATTATAGTCATGTCATCCATAAATGCGCGCAGTGGCGGTATCCAGTGATCCCCAATTTGAAGGCCTTGTCCGTAGCCGGCAGCCCCGTCTAACATGATCTGCATGGCTATGACAAACAGTATTGGTGAGATCGTACACCCCATAGCTATCCCAATCTGCAGTTCAGTCCATCTCGTGGTAAACGTCGAGGTAGAGAAGCGCAAAGCGAACTTAGAGAAATATTGCTCGATCATATCATTGACCTGTGCCGGTACGTCTAACATGCGAAGGGCTCGAGGCCGTAGCCTATGGGGAACTGCCCCATAGGCTTTGGCGAGGTAAAACCATATAACGTGCAATTCGGTTCTCTCATGCTTGGCTCTCTGAATAGAATCTCAAATCATGGTCGCGTGTTCAAGGCACCCAGGGACGCCTGGGATCCCACCTTTTTGAACACTCGTATCGATGTACTTGTTCGCCATCAGATACTGTGTGAGCCGGCGAGTCATGACCGAGAAGAATATTTTACCCTCAACGTTCAACAGCGAGATAGGCCTGAATTGGGAAAGACTCTTCGAGTCCTGCTTTTTGGGAATGTAGACCCCGTTGGCCTGTTGCCACTCAGGACATATGTGTTTTCGGCTCCACGCTTGTCTCAACAAGCCGTGAAGCATTCGTAGGACTTTCGGACAACGTTTGTAAACAACGTACGGAACACTATTCGGACCTGGAGCAGACGTGCCGCTGGCTCTTTTCACAACTTCCTCAACCTCAGACCAACTTGACTTGGTGTTAAAAAAAAAAAAATGAAAAAACTGGGACTCTTCAAAGTAACCTGAGGGTCTTCCTTATAGTTGAGTTCGTTTTTTATGGACGGTTTTCGTTTCTATCTTTTTGTGGCGTGTTGGTCCGCCTGGCCGTCCTTGGTTGGTGCATGGATGCCACCGGTTATTGTGCTGATTCTGTTGTTTTTGCTGGTTGTCAGACACGCTGTCAGTTATTGTACCAAGGCTGGTATCCTGGTTCACCTCCCTGAAGCAAAAGAGCTTTTTCACTTTGTGCACTTTCACAACGGCCCTTTTCAGGGCCCCACATTTAAGTTCTTTTGGAGCTTTACTGACAACCAGAGTCCCAGACTTCGGTTGTTCGAATAGACCTCGGGCAAACTGGAACGGGTCCCTAAAGAATTTCTCTCGCTCCCTTTTGGTTCTCCTCCTGTTGTTACAGAAAGACTCAGAGCGTCAGAGGGCACAGTGTCTGTTCTTTAAATGCAACCAGACTTCATGCAGCCCCTCCCGTTCGCTGCCTATAGCAGCTTTGAACCGTTTTCTGAGGGCATTCTTTTCTGCCCGACACTTCAGAATGTCCCTCTGTCCCCTGCTTATATTCTGCTTGACGCCGGCGGCGTTTTTTCCACTGTCCCGAACTCACGGGAACAGTGCTCATATATTACATTACCAAACTTTGTCAGCTTGTCGCCTAATGACTTCTTTTTTAAATCATGAATTAGTTTCTCACATAACATACCTTCTAACTTGCACCACGACACCTTATCGGTCGCAGGTGGAAACCTAATCTTGGAACGAACTTCCTCGGGAATCATCAAACGTGCGCCTCCGCAGTCGACGTCGTGGGCCTCTCCGGGCGAGTTTTGTACACCCTGCCCATCGTTCCCTAACGACTCAGAAACTACCACAGGAGTAGTAGTTTTGCGACGGCGTTTACTGCGTGGAGCACCCTCGCATTTCATCCTTCCGACATTCGTTCTCAGACCATGCAACCCCGTGAAGCTTTTCCCGCATGTGCAGAGCCAACCCGGACGTTGGGCAAGATTCGGAGTCCTTGGGGCTAGCAGTGTTTATATCAATTGATTGGGCCCATCATTCTCTTCCTCTTTCGATGGGCCCTGGGGGTATCTTTCTATATTGGTTTGCGAAATCAGAGATATTATACTGTGTTAGGGGTGATCAACCCGGTCCACAGTCGACATCTGTCTCCAGATGTCAGTTTATCCCCCCGGCGATACCGGGATGCCAGTCTTTCCCTCGGTGTCAAAAGGTCTTTCCCGATAGTCACCAGCCTTTCCTGGTTGTCTTGTTGGCTAGCCACGTACAATAAGAAGAAACTCCACAGGGGAGCATGTACAGCAGGGGTCTACCAATCATCAGTAGAAGTAACCTCTCGTAAATTTATAATTTATCTCTGTCTGCACCTTCTGTTTATTTGAAACAAGTGTATATCTTGAGATGGTTAATTTAGAAAACCCTGTGTATTGTTGCGTACTGCCAGACATAACGCCCTGTATGTACATGTGTTTTTAGACGCAGAGATATTGTAGGCGTGGAGCCTGTAACAGCTAATTTACGATATATAAATCTCGATTCCACTTGTCAAAAGCACAAGACAGTTTCTGTGTGCAGTTAATTCTGTCTATAAAAACAAACAGTACAAATACTATGTGCTTATATGTGTATTACTTTCAACGGTAGCCCACGCTTTTATTAGTGGTTGAGAAATATTGTAGACCAAGTTTGTCAATATAATTATTCAGTTTTGTATGTGCGTTAAATTTTATATTTGTGATTCGTCCCGTGATGTGTATTAGTTTTGGGTGGTCGTTTTGTGCCCATTTGAAAAAGAAAATTGATACTTCGATTACAAATATTGTTTTAGGTAAAGAATTCTAGCTTGAGTATGTCGAAAACAAAGAATTGATATATGTATGTGTATGAAGTGAACAATTCATGTCTGCGTGTTGATGAAATGAAATGAAAAAACACAAAACTAATAAATATGTGAGAGACAAAGTTTAAAAATTTGCGGGACATCAGTAGCCTTTGTTTCTGTGGTGACTCGTCGCAGGCCAGCTTGGTTTTGGGCACGTGGTAAGACATGATTCGATTGCAAAGACTTCAGGGAACATTCGCTGGTAGTTAAAGAAGAGGAGGACAAAGAAGAACCTGCATTGACAACATCAAGAAATGGAGAGGAGTGAGTTATCATACATTTATTCATCAAACAATAGACAGAGAAAGTTGGCGGGTTTTATGTGCAAATGCTTCCATCAATACACCTCAATGACCCTAATGGGTCAAGGGTTATGTTATATTATGTACTTTATGCAATGTTATGTACGTTATGTTATGTTATGTACATCATGTTATGTTATATACGTTATGTTATGTTATGTTATGTGCATCATTTTATGTTATATACGTTATGTTATGTACGTTATGTTATGTTATGTGCGTTATGTTTTATACGTTATGTTATGTTATGTACGTTATGTTATGTGCATTACGTTATGTTATATACGTTATGTTATTACGTTATGTTATGTTATGTGTATTATGTTATGTTATTTACGTTATGTTATGTTATGTGCTTTATGTTATGTTATGTACGTTATGTTATGTTAATGAAATGCAGAATTGATGCTTGTTGGTATATAAAGTGGAGGATTCATGCTTCTTTCTATTCACGTCCAGGTTCTCCACAGCCACGACTACAAGCGGCCAGACGGGTTTGAAGACAAAAGGATCCTGGTCATCGGGATAGGCAACTCCGGGGGCGATGTGGCCGTGGAACTCAGCAGGAAAGCTTCTCAGGTGAGACGTCCTTGCCAGGGCAGTGTTCTAGGGCTTGCATTTGCCTTCATCTTTCTGTTCAAGGTTGTTATTTCTTCTAGCTCTTTGTATTCTCACCCAACCTTACTTGTGGAGACGGCACACCGAAAAAAAAGATGTGAAATTAGCAACAAATGATCGACTGTTGTTACAAGAGAAATAACAAATCACCGGCTACTCTGGCTACAACCCATAAAATCAGGAGCAGGAATCGTTTGGCACTCTTAAGAAACATATCCAGAGGAAAGGGGCATAACTAGAGTATTTTGCACCCATGGTTTTAACACACCCTCTCCAACCCACCTGATATTCAAAATTTGTTAAAGCAAAATGTCACCCCGCCCCTCCATGGGTCATCTGACGCAAATAATCAAAACATTAATAGTTAATAATGATCTGGAAGAAGCATTGTTGCATGCAGTATTCAGAAAAACGTGTGATGTATTTTTGAAATAGTTACCAAAAATCTGTAGTTAAATTTGTGCACAAACTTACTTTTAAAAAGTTGACAACACTACCTTGTCCTGTGACTTTTACACAAACGGGAATTTCCGTGGACCTGCTTGGCCTATAAAAAGCTAGAGCTGGCTGTGGCTTTCGACAGCACCCACCCCCTTTCTCCCTTCCCGTATTTCGTTGCCATGTGAGATGTGTCTACGCATTTCTCTGGGGATATAACCTTAAAATTAGAGGTTAAATGTAAAATTAACCATGTCAGTGTTGGTAGAGCAGATGTCCCACAGTGAACAAACAGATTGCGCAATCAGAACAGACCCTTCTTTTCTGTCTAGTGATATCATTGAGCACGGTCTACCCCCCCCCCCGCCCAGGTCTACACCCCCCCCCCCCCGCCCAAGTCTACACCCCTCTCAATAAATCTACACCTCCCTGCCAAAGGCCTACACCTCCCTGCCAAAGGCCTACACCTCCCTGCCAAAGGCCTACACCTCCCTGCCAAAGGCCTACACCCCCCTGCCAAAGGCTTACACCCACCTGCCCAGGTCTACACCCCACCCTTGCCCAGGTCTACACCCCCTGCCCAGGTCTACACACCCCCTGCCCAGGTCTACACCCCCCTTGCCCAGGTCTACACCCCCCCCCCGTTGCCCAGGTCTACACCCCCCCCCCTTGCCCAGGTCTACACCCCCTGCCCAGGTCTACACCCCCCTGCCCAGGCCTACACCCCCCTGCCAAAGGCCTACACCCACCTGCCCAGGTCTACACCCCACCCTTGCCCAGGTCTACACCCCCTGCCCAGGTCTACACCCCCCCTTGCCCAGGTCTACACCCCCCGTTGCCCAGGTCTACACCCCCCCCCCCTTGCCCAGGTCTACACCCCCTGCCCAGGTCTACACCTCCCTGCCCAGGTCTACACCCCCCCCCCTTGATCAGGTCTACACTCCCACCTTGCCCAGGTCTACACCCCCCCCCCCTTGCCCAGGTCTACACCCCTCCCCCTTGCCCAGGTCTACATCCCCCCTGCCCAGGTCTACACCCCCCCCCCCTTGATCAGGTCTACACCCCCCCCCTGCCCAGGTCTACACCCCCCATGTCCAGGTCTACACCCCCTGCCCAGGTCTACACCCCCCCTGCCCAGGTCTACACCCCCCTTGCCCAGGTCTACCCCTCCCCCCCCTTGCCCAGGTCTATACCCCCCTGCCCAGGTCTACACCCCCCTTGCCCAGGTCTACACCCCCCCCCACCTTGCCCAGGTCTACACCCCCCTGCCCAGGTCTACAACCCCCAACCTTGCCCAGGTCTACACCCCCCTGCCCAGGTCTACACC
>CAJHNH020000410.1:256218-263718 GCA_905116865.2 Candidula unifasciata | reverse complement strand
GAGGGCGGGAGGGATGAATGCATACATGTATGTATATATGCATGTATGTTTGTATATATATATATATATATATATATATATATATATATATATATATATATATAATATAAATATATAGGTGTTGTACTTGGAGGGATTTATTTACTTGCTTCATATCAAAGAAATGACGAGATATGGGGAATTATGCCAGACAATAAATCGTACTGTAATTGTTGTGTAATTGTTGTGTAATTGTTGTGTAATTGTTGTGTTCATGTGTCGTAACCAGTAACAATAACCAAAACTCTTTCTTCCCAGGCTTCGGCCAAATTTCGGCCCCTCCAGCCAATCGCCGCTGCTCAATGATGACCTGCCCAACAGGATCATCTGTGGGTCCATCCAGATCAAGACAGACATCCAGCGGTTCACCAGCACAGGGGTGGAGTTTGTGGACGGGACATTTGAGGACAACATTGATCTGGTCATCCTAGCCACCGGCTACTCCTTGAGTTTTTCTTTCATTGAGAAGAAGGTGCGCATTTGCCATAAGGTTCCTACAGGTTCATCACACTTGGTGACCTTATCTTCGTCTGCTTCTTCGGTTTCACCGGCTGTAATCTCTAGGTGTTATTTCACTTCCCAATATTAGTCTTGTTCCAGAACCCGAGTGTTATGTACATTTCTGTTACACAGAACTGGCTTATTTGAATGCAGTCTCTTAGCTCCTTCCCTCTCAGACAGATGTACTCCCACTTCGAAGAATGCCCCTCCATAAGGTGACCTCTCCAACATGCTTTCTCTGCGGCAGTGGGTCTATTCTTGTTTTCCCCCCACAATAAGGCCCCAGAACCTAAACAGGGCGTTGATGGATCATGTAACTTCTGAACAAATACAGATCAGCTGTTTAATATCTTCACCCCCCCCCCCCCCCCCCCCCCCCCCAAAAAAAAAGAGCTTTGTTCCCAGCAGACCCAGCCTTGAGTGGGTACCAGGTGAAGTGCTGGGAAGTAAACACGACCCATGTGATTTTGACCCCATCACCCACCAAGTGACAATTGACCTATAAAATATAGTTCTAGCCCTATAAGCACAGTATGACTGAAGGCTCGGACAAGAGATCCTTTGCTCAGTAATGATATCAGGAACGTAAGGTGCGCAGCAGTAGCAACATCAACAGCGCGGATATTCTGATTGCGCTAACATAGGTTACAGTAACAGCAGCTACTCTCCGGTTTGTTGCTGGTAGTTCTTGTGTTGAGTTTATTCAAGAATCAACATCACAGCATTCACTTAAGCGCACCGTCTCCATATTCAGCAGCCACAAAAAAAAAGTTATAATACCAATGGTACTAGTAGCAGTCTGATGATACGTGCCGTCTTGCCTTTCCTCTGAGCTTCAAGTATTGCCCAGATCCCCTCGTCACTTCCGCTGTATCACTTACCAAACTGTGATGACTCATGTGCCCCTTTGAACTATACACGTGCTCCTACAAGGTCATTCTTATAATACCATAGTATTCCACCAGGTTTTGCAGAGCCAGCTAGTCTGTCCGTCTGTTCATGTTCCAACACACCGGCTAGCACGGAGAGACGATCCGAGCAGTGCTCTTGACCCGAGACCTCTGAAGCTAAGCATGCCACTCTGCACGAAGCATACATATCCCTTAAATCACAATCTGTGTGTGTGTGTGTGTGTGTTGTGTGTGTGTGTGTGTGTGTGTGTGTGTGTGTGTCGTGTTCTCTAGCCAATAGAAAGCTGAAGTGACAGCCTCCACCTCCATTCAAAGCTGGATGTTGTGGTATCATACTTCTAGGCTCTCCTGCACAAAACGTCAACCAATAGCTTTTAATAAGAACCCCCAAGCACTTATTTTGCCTCTTGCCACTGAATCGTCTGTATCACACCACCCTAGCTAGCATTATCTTGAAAGCTTTTACCTGTTGTAATAGTATTGATTTGACTGTACTCATGAGTAGTCCAGTGCTCTTTTGTTTCTCTCTTCCCTGCAGGTGATTGATGTGAACGACAACCATGTGCAGCTGTACAAGTACATGTACCCTCCGGAGCTCCAGCATCATACCCTGGCCATCATCGGTTGTATCCAGCCGCATGGAGCCATTATGCCGATCTCGGAGCTACAGTGTAGACTGGCGACTCGGGTGTTGAAGGTAGATCGACCTATCTATCTATCTATCTATCTATCTATCTATCTATCTATCTATCTATCTATCTATCTATCTATCTATCTATCTATCTATCTATCTATCTATCTATCTATCTATCTATCTATCTATCTATCTATCTATCTATCTATCTATCTATCTATCTATCTATCTATCTATCTATCTATCTATCTATCTATCTATCTATCTATCTATCTATCTATCTATCTATCTATCTATCTATCTATCTATATCTATCTATCTATCTATCTATCTATCTATCTATCTATCTATCAATCTATCTATCTGCATCTCTGTCTGTCTGTCTGTCTGTCTGTCTGTCTGTCTGTCTGTCTGTCTCTGTCTGTCGGTCGGTCGTTCGGTCGGTCGTCGTCGGTCGTCGGTCGTCTGTCTGTCTGTCCTGTCTGTCTGTCTGTCTGTCTGTCTGTCTGTCGGTCGGCGGCGGTCGTCGTCTGTCTGTCTGTCTGTCTGTCTCTGTCTGTCTCTCTGTCCGTCCGTCCGTCCGTCTGTCTGTCTGTCTGTCTGTCTGTCTGTCTGTCTGTCTATCTGTCTGTCTGTCTGTCTGTCTGTCTGTCTGTCTGTCTGTCTGACTGTCTGTCTGTTTATTTATCTATCTATCTGTCTGCCTGTCTGTCTGTCTTCAGTATGTGTATAAGTTAATCTTTCTGTCTGTCCGTTCTGCCTGTCTATCTATTTATTTATACGTGGATCAGTTTATATGTCCGTCCTTCGATAGATTGATCGAATGACCAAACTGCCTGTCTGACATATAAGCAGTCTTGCTTTTTCTCTGAGTGTAGAATGGCGACCATTGGTCGCTCCTAGATGTACCCTTGTCTCCAGACCATACTGACCTATTTGTGCCTACGCATTAATTTCTTCACTTGCTCTAAAACGGCCTTAACCACATCTTGTTTTTCATACATAAATTCAAAAAACACGAAAATAAACATTATGCATTTGCACAATTTTATTGCGGTGTATATTTCGCTGCATCTCGCCAGGTGCGTTACTCCAGTTTCATCAATATCTAATGAAGCAAACAGATGAAAACCCCAACTGAAATACAAAATGGTCTCTTGCGATTCATTGATGTCAAATCGCCGGAAGTTCACAATAGTCAGGTCACTTACCAGCGAGTAACTTCAAATCGACTGCTGTCTTGTTCTGATAACATACGAAAATATTACACAATTGTTTTAATAAATAAATAAAGCTTTGGCCAGTCTCAAAATTCGCCTGTTTGGTGTGTGGTAGATCACACTGAAAGTACTTCCTTGTCAATTACATATCCGGATTCGGTACCAATCACGAAAATTACCCCACCTAGTGGGATTTTCCGGTACACTCCTATAGTCAAAGGGTGTCATGTGTTCCACGTTTTGACCTTTTCAGGTAAATCCACCAGCCACGACAGCCAACGCCAATGAGCGTAATAATACAAAAACATCATCTGTTTGATGCTCTCGTGGTGTCGCGTCTTAGGCGCTTTCCCAAGCAGTACTTCTTCCTACTGCGCAGGCGCCTCTTGCTCCTTAGACCTATTTGTTGCGAAGACAAACCTGCGACAGCCGCTTCAGATAGTGTGTGTACACACGGCGAAGCAAGCCACGTCGTAATATCACCACAAAATTGGACACCCCTTTGGAACTGGCACGACATGATTGGCAGCCGGAACGAAATCTCGCGCGCGAGCGAGATGGGTTGACTTTCGTGATAAGTACTCTGGATTCAAACAAATCACGTCCTTTAGAAGAGTTTTGAATACACACAAATTCACCACCCGTTGGTGCAGATCCACAAATAATGCATTCCGTCAGCATTCAGCCGTACTTGCACAGTTACACTTTAAAGACTTCTACTTTGATCTTTGTTTCTTTCCAAAAGGGTAACGTGGTGCTTCCTTCAAAGGATGACATGTGGAAAGACATAAGAAGCAAGAAGATTGCAATAGCTAAGCGGTATATCAAGTCTCGTAGACACACAATTCAAGTTAGCTATATCCATTTTATGGATGAGCTAGCCCGGCTGGTTGGATGTTCTGTGGATTACTGTAAGTGACACACATTGAGAGTTGTCTTTTAAGTATTAAAGTATTTTAAATGTCAAAAAATAGTTTACATTTTGGCATATAAAAATATGATGCAGACGATGATGATTAAATAATAAAAATTAACTATGCATTTGTGACATGCGATGAATATGTGTAATGGCCACTATTTAGGCAAGCGAATTTCACAGCCGGCGAGAAGAGCAATAGCAGTGCCCACTTTATTCGTTGTCGATTCCCGAAACCACTGAAAACAACGACTGCAACTTGAAGTGCAGTGAGTTAAAAGACTACTGAATGATGGAAGCAATGAACGGTCTTGAAAGGGAATGGGAAAAACAGAGAAAATGACTGCAGATAGGTTGACAGCTAAGTGCCTGAGTAGAAGTCCACCAAATACACGCAATGACAACAGTGGACCTGCAATCTATGCTTTAATTGTGGAAGACGTTTTTTTCCCAAAGCGGGCAGTTGTTAACAAGGGCGTAGGAAAGAGGGAGCATGCCGCCCTGGGTGTCATCGCTGAGGGGTGGGAAGATAATAAAAGTGCCGAGGGTGAGAAAAATAACGACTATAAAATGGAATATTTCGAAAGGGGTAAATAAAAAAGAGAAAGCCTAGACAACCACCAGAGAAGAATGCGCTATTTTGGACATACTTTGGGAATTAACCAGCAGAGAATCACGAAATAAGCACTTACTTAAGTGAGAAAGAAAGGGATTAAAGCATTTCATTTTTTAAAATCTGTAAAATAAACTGCAGCAATATTCCAATCATGTTTTCAGGGAGCCTCTTGAAGAAGGACCCAGTTCTGGCAGTAAAAGTCATCTTTGGTCCGGTCACACCTTACACGTACCGTCTGTGTGGACCTGGTAAGTGGGCGAGCGCTAGAGCTGCCGTCATGAACCAATGGCGTCGGATTGAAGCCCCGCTTCAGACCAGATCTTTACCGTCTGCAACATTCGGGCTCAAGGACAACTTTCTCAAACTGGCAGTTATTTTTATTGCGTCTTTATTTCTTGTTTCTTTTCTCACATGGATCTACTTCGTGGTTTAACAGACATTGTTTCGCAATTCCAACATGTTGGATTCAACTTATGTAGTATGGTATCGTCCGTGCCAAAAGCTGTGACCGACTCTAAAAATATGCAATTGAGTAACTTGTCGGGTAAATTGTCTGCAAATGGCAGTAACCTGATAAGAAAACGATTAAGACTGATGCTCATTTCTGTAAGGCTGTTCTTAATGCCATCACTCCATATTTTCCGAGGTCTTCCACTCGCTCTATACCCGTTGTAATGTTTTAGTGTGGATCGTTGTGGCAGATAGTCCCAGGGCATTCTTGTTAGGTGTCCAAACCACTTCATTTGTTGTTCTTTGATGACCTGTAATCAGCACCTATGCAATTGTAAATTATAAAATCCTAAGGACATTGGAAATCGAAGACCACGTTCACAAATTCGTGTTGAACCGTACAGGAAGTTTCTAGATATCTGTTAAAGTTTGAGGTCACGACTTCGAATTGGAATGTAGCAGATAATCTTACATTGATTTCGTCAGTTATATGAGCGACCCATTGCTCAAAAAGCCATGACGATCTTCTAAACTTAAACTTGCCAAATAAAAGCTGTCAAGAGATGCCATGGATAGTTTCTGAACTTAAAATTGCCAAATAAAATCTGTCAAGAGATGCAATGGATAGTTTCTGACTACATGTAGAGAAGTGGAGCTAACTTTTGTTTTGGTTTCGGATTGTCAGCAGATATTCATATGGATCCAATAGTTTGAATCATTTTATCAAGCGCAGTCTCTTCAATGAAAATTGGTTGTAATGGATCTCCAACACACTCTGACCTCTTGTCTTGTTCGTATGCTCTCCTGGACTACTTTTTTTAATTTTTTTATTTCTTGATATTGTCCTCCTAATTGTATTGTTTTCTACTCTTGCTGTCATGCCTTCGACTTTCGGTGTGGTTTTGAAAAGAGTGTTGCGTCTTTTAATGTGGTTAAAATATATCACTTGTCTCATTTTAAAATCTTTCAACATCTCTACTTTCATTGTCAGTCTCTTCAGGGCCTCTGTCTATCATTGTTGTCCGGCGGGTGGTCTACAAACCATGACGGACTAAGTAATAAACAGCTGACCATCTGTGTGACTTGCATGTGTTCTCATTGTTAAATATTTTAGGTCGTTTGACTGACAGTGATGTCTAGCACAGAATATAGGCTGAATACATGACTGGCTGCTATATAAGGTTATCGGCCGCCAGCTTGTTGTAGTAGATTAACTGATTTGGTACCAAACAACTCGTCATGCGTTTGTTGAGCTTTACTTACATCCGAACCAAGTTTTAGAACAAAACACCGTCACCTCTTTGCTCCAGCTGTATCCTGGGCGCAGACATAGGAATCTGGAGGCACAGGAACCTTGATTCCGCCCCCGCCCCCACCCCCCCCCCTCCCCCAACCAACAACCCCCCCCCCCCCAATTACGAGATGTCTAGTTAATAGTTATCAATGCGATGATTGAAACAGTTTTGTCTTGACGATATCTGCTGTTTGAGGTCTTACGTTGGACAAGGTACAGCGGAGATCACTCTCCGTGTCAAGCTGGCAACACCATTTCGTTTTCATGACCGTTAAAGCTCTGTGCCGAGAAGCAGACGTGAATGAGCGCACACAACAACAGCCAATAGACGTCTCTTAGTGCAGTCACAGTCTAACATATGATACTACAACATGGGTGAAAGAATCAATCAATCAATCAATCAATCAATCAATCAAGAGATGACATCACTGCACCCGGGACATTCCCTACAGGTAGCTACGAGTAGACATGCTAATAGTACCAGTTACAACCCGATTAAAAGTCCGTCCTTGTTTCTTCTTCATTGTTGAATATCCTCCAGAACATCTACACCCCCCCCCCCCTTTTTTTTTTACACCCTCTCCCCTCCCTCTCTCTCTCTCTCTCTCTCTCTCTCTCTCTCTCCCTGTTGAATTAGTCTTTCAGTGAATGGATTTTCTATCTGTTTGTGTGTGTGTGTGTGTGTGTGTGTTGTGCATTGCCCACTTAATTCCCATAGAGCCTTCATTACATCTGTTTTATCATATATTTGCTCAACGAACAAAGAAGCGGCAACATCTAATCTATCAGCCTGCTTGTTACATCGCACACCTAAATATCCTGGACACAAAATCCACTATTTGCTCTTGATTTGGGTCTTATTGAGGGATGTGTCCATTTAAGTTAAGTTAGTTGCGTATCGTTTACAGGGACGTTTGCG